>JADNRX010000221.1:0-92035 GCA_015501595.1 Hymenopellis radicata | reverse complement strand
TATATGCGTTTAGACATCCTAAGATTTGTGTTGTTGGAACATACAACTTAAGTCTGCAAAAGCACTTCAAAGCTTCTAAGACATCTTAAAGCTGCTACACTGTGGCACACAAACTGAAGACAGCAAAAGACATCCAAAGATAACTTCATACATGTGCCTTCAGCACTGCTATCCTCAGACAACTTAAGCTCAATGCATTACCACAAATCAACATAAGACATCTCAACCTAACTTCATGCATGTACATCACATATATCCATTCTAAAGCAACTCAAGACTTGAAAAGGCGTCCGGCGGTTGAACAAGCCGTTGATTCGCACTAAGGAGCTCATCCGAATTGAACCATAACACTTTTATCAAGAACAAATCCTTTCAAATCAATCTCGAAAATGTCTCAAATCATCGTTGCATACAAACTAAACTAAGTAAACAGTCTGATAAGTATATAAACTAAGCCAATTATTGAGTAAAAAATGTTGGCAAGTGTCTAACACAGATGATTCGCTAACGGGAATATCCCACTCAGCCTCGTTACATTTAGAAAAGTCAGGAGATAGATGTGCACTCTGTCGAACATTGGTTAAGGGAACAATCGACCACGAAGGGGTAATACGATCGGGAAGATAGGCCTTCGAAATCGAAGGAATGCGATGAGTACGACTCGCCTTGGCCGACAGCACCGGCTTCGTGTACCATTCGACGTAAGCTAGAGGATGCCGAGGCCAATGACTCGGGGTCTTCACCGAAGTTCCGTGCATCTCGATTGAGGCAGGAAGACGGAAAATGACGCGGACACGACCTACACGAGTATCTATAATACACGTCAGCATGAGATTCAGCTGTAGAAGTGAACAAACCTAGTAGCCCGGTACTCTCTGCATCGTCGCCAGTGATGACGATAACAGTATCAAAACGCCCACCATCCTGCGGTGACGCCTTGACCACATCCCGCACCTCAAAATCGTCACCTAAGCCCTCATGCGAAAATTTAAAAGAGTAATACACATCTAACCCCTTGAATGGCAATGCCGGGTAAGCCTGGGCTGCATTCCCAAGTGCCTCTCGCCCGACAGCAAGCAGATAGGCAAGGAGATGTGTAGCGAAGAGACGAATATTGTGCTGCGTGGCGATGCGGCGGATTGGCTTGTTGACGATGCTAGGATTTTTAGGCAGCGAAATCTGCTGCCGACTACCACTGCGCACAGCAGGCGGCACTGATGGAGGAGCTAATGGCGCCGATGATTGTGGTTCTATGAAGCCAAATTAGGGAATAAGATAGAAAAGAAAGATATGAATAACTTACGAACTTGCTTCTGCACCCAATTTATGTACCGCTTGAATGCATGAACGTTCTCCTTGCGAAGCACCCAAGTGGTCATCTGTGGGTATTCGTCGCGTTTGTTCGATGCCCGCCAACCCTTCTTGGAGAAGTCGATGTGAAGGCGCTCGAACATTTCCGTGTTGAAGTTGTTGGTCACCCCAAAATAGCGAATTGATTGCACGTAGTGCTGAAGGGAATGGAGTTTCGGGAAATTGAAGTCCTTACGCAGACCGACTTGAATGAAATAGTCCTTGTTTTTGTGCCACGTGTCCAGCGCAGCGTCCATGTACCCCAGGGTTTCTTCGTCGTGAGTGGAGTATTGCGCAAGATAAATGAAATCGAGAATGGCGCGGCATGCAGTTACGCCACGTTCGGGAAGGGATGAGCCGACAAGACAAGCAAGCAGAATCTTGCCCATGTTCTTGCGCTCCGTCCCGCTGATCTGGGAGAGAGCACTGATGCCGTTCTTGAAGTGTCGCAGACCAAGGCTAGGAGGAAGACAGCGAATTCGACGATCCATCTCCTCCTCGGTCATCAGGATCTGACACCAAGAAATTATGTGTTTAAGAACTCCTTGATACAGTTGATGGAGGACATCGGGTGTGGTACTGAGGTGTATGTTGGTATGGGGGAGATTGGCCCAGAAAGGCTTCGGAGCATGGCCTGACACGTTCTCAGCCATGCAGGCTTCGAAATACGCTGACGTTGATGAAGTGGATGACTTCGCATTGGCCATCACATCCAAAGTCCAGCGAGGTGTGCGCATCGCTGATATCCCGTCAGCGCCCATCTCATCCGTCCTACAACGACACTTCGGACATGAGCCGTTCTTGGCGCAGGTCACCAAACATTGCTCGGGGTAGTCGGCGACATAGCTGGCGAGAATGGGATGAACACGACGAACAGCGCCGTCTCCGCTGGTCATTTCGACGCCATCCGTACCGGCTGCCACCAGGGGGCGGAAGATCTCCGTCATCGCTGCATGGAAGAGACGTTGATACCGAGACCCCATCGTTGCCTTGGAGAATTTGCCTCGGTTCATCTTGTCGATAGGAAGATACGCAACCAGGATACAAGCTAGTTGAGAGGGTTTACGACGAAGGTGGCTGGGGATGTTGCCGAGAGTTAGGTAGACGGGGTAGGCTTGCCGGCTGCCAGAGAACTGGGTCAGTTGGGTTTTATCGGTGGAAACGATCAGGGGAGCAATGGTCCGACCCATGGGAAGCTTGTCCTGTATAACATTGTAAGTCCATGTGGATCCAAAATTCCGAGGTTCAAAAGCTTACCTGAATGAAATTCCACCACTTTCCCGTCCACATCTCGTTGTAAAGGCGGTGGTCTTGGCGTTCGTCGGTAAACAGTGTACTGGGCTTGTAAACCAGATGCTCGGCAAGTTCAGGATCACCCCAGAGGGAGCGGACTGACTCGAGGATGTCACGGTGGCGAAGCGTAAACTTCTCAGTGGGGCGATCAGGGAAGGAGAGATGTTTGACTTTCCACTTTCCGGCGCGGCGAGGGATTGAGTCGACAACTTTGTGAAGGCCGGCAGTGTTGGTGTAGGACAGCCCGAGTTTCTCTCTGACCTGGATGAACGATTAGACATAGACGAGTCCAGAGAAAACGACACATACCCCGGGAATCCTCAAGAACTCATTAAAAGCGTTATGCCCTATACCCTGCTCCACCATCCACTGTGCAACTCTCCAGTCTAGTTCCGAAGCAAACGGCTTAAACCATTCACTGTCGCCGAGGTCTGGCGCTCCACTACCATCCATCGCGACATCGCCAGGGATCTTGGTACCAAATAGTTCAGCCCACTGCTCATGAACAGTTTGGGACATCCGGATCACAGCGCCAGCGGTCGCATGGGGCACAGAGACTCTGTCAGACTGCGCATCATTGTCGTCATCATCGAGGTATCGTGCTCGACCACCAAGAAGAGTATCCATCCGAACACGCTGCGTTGAAGGACCCGGACCCGCCTGTCCGAATGGCTGAGAATCAGGGTTGTCAACGGTTTCGAAGACCTCATTCGCTTGCGCCTGCTCCAGCCATTCCCGAAAGACAGCTCCCGCATCTTCGTCGTCGTCAACATCCACATCCTCTTCATCTGCAACATGTTCCTCCTCAAGATCCTCCATCTCGTCGCTCTCATCAAGTTCACCGTGTCCCAGATCCTGGTCACTGGCATCATCGTCCTCCTCATCCTCTTGATCCTCGTTGACATCGTAGAAGTCACTAGGCGTAGCCGAAGCAGAGGCGTCACTGATCATGGTCGTCATGGCTTCTTCGAGCGTCGGCTCCATGTTGAGAGCCGCAGCAGCTATATGAGCGGGATTCTTGCCGAAGGCGGTCCACCAGTTGCAGCTTTTCGCCTGACGAAGGTGACTCCGCATCGCCTGAAGAGTGCCAAATGAACGCGAACATTCCGGGTTTTCGCAAGGAACGAGGGGTGCCATCGGGGACGAGCGAAGAGCGGGAATGAACTAGTAGTTATCACGGTATCGTTGGGCTAACCAAACGAGATGGAGGGAATTCGTTGGGCAAACCAGACGATGAAAGACAATGCTGTGAGAAGTCGTTGACGTCGGTAAACTCCAAACAGTGAGATCAACATACCGATAATTATGGGGAACTGCGATTCTATTTAGATCCTCGACGATTGGGAGGAAATGATGGCTCCTGGATAATCTGGGCGATTGTTAGAGCGCGATGAAGAGAAAGACGTGAGCACGTACGTAGATGAGGAGAAGAAACAAGGAATCCGGGAGATTCTCGACGATTGGGGGGACGATTCGATTGCTGTAGGTGTGGTTCAGCGATAAGAAAGGGAGGGACGGAAAGGGAAGGATGGAAAGGGCTGAATACGAATCCAGATGGTACTTATGGAAAACATATCGGATAAACAGCGGAACACGAGGGCACACGACGCAAGGAGCAATGATTGAACGACCGCAACCACTCACCGTTTGCAAATGCGGGACGAGGTACGGACACATGCGGACACGGTGCCTGTGAATGTAAGTCAGCGAACTTAATAGATGTAGAGACACGAGGACAAAAGCAATAGGAAACATCCGGTCCAGAGGCCGACGCCCCGCCGTGAAAATAACTGAATGAACCAAATACGAAGCACTCACCAGAATGCAGCCCACCCGAGTTGGCGCCACTAGAACGAATCTAAGTGGTGTGACGCCCGGCGCCTACCAAGCATGACCGCCCAACCATCGCAATTGATCACCACTAGAACAAGTCTGAGTGGGTCCTGAACCGCTAGAACAAGTCTGAGCGGAACATGCGCGCGAGGGGGCGGCCATGATGGCAAGAGCAAGGCGTGGGAGGGACTTGGGCTAGATTTGGAATGTGGCCTGTGCGCAATTCAAACTCCGCTTCAGGCTCCGCTTCAAACACGATCGGATCGCTCATTTAGATACCATCTCCCACGACCTGCTATTACCCCCATTCCCACACTGTCTCCCTCTCTGTGCCCCGCCCCGCTCCTCCGAACAACACGACCTTGCATCTGTTGTTTCTGTCTTCTGTGCTAAGACTTTGCGTCTAGTACACATAGTGTTTCGACTTTGTGTCAAACGCCTCCACTGCCAAGGATTTCAGAGTATTTTCGTTGTCGTTGCGCTCGTGAAGGTCATCGGCGTACGCACTCGGTATGTTCTCCTGGATTTCTTATCCGACGAACTAAAGACTACTTCGTAGATAGCCCGAGGATACTCGTTGACGTTTGCGCTTGGTAGGTTATTCCCGCTTTGCTCTCCGATGAACTAATGACTACGAGCTTCAGGCAGCACCTTCCCCGTCGTTGGGCTTACTCATCGGCGTACCCACTCAGTATGTTCTCCTGCATTTCTTATCCGACGAACTAAAGATTACTTCATGTAGATAGCCCGAGGATTTTCGTTGACGTTTGCGCTCGGTAGGTTATCCCCTGTTTGCTCTCTGATGAACTAATGACCACGACCTCCAGGCAGCACCTTCCCCGTCGTTGTGCTTATCAATTTGTTTATTATCCGGTACGTCGTCCCCATTCTACTATCTAACGAACTAATGACTACTTTTGCCACTGATAGCATTAGAATCATGCCAAACTCGTTCGAAGGCGAATTGGCCCGCGTATTCGCCCAAGAAGACGTTTTCGTAACCACCCCGAACGCCACCTACATCCCCGATGATCTCCTCTTGGGCCCTCGGGACGTTCGTCTGCGGAACAACTGTTACTTTGGCCAGGACGACCCCCTCCTCCATCCCCAATTCTTCAACCCCCGTGTCCCCCACCTATGTTGCATCACCCAGCCCGTCCTTGACCCTACCACAGATGAATATTGGGTCTTCTGGTATACCCCCGAGCTCCCCGATGACTTTGAAACCGACAGCGAATCCACCGCGCAGAACGTCGGGCAGATCAGGAAGTGCTGGCGCGAGCGCCTATTTGACGCTGCACACAAACTCCTCCGCAGTGTCCGCGACGAGCTCTCCAAGTCGGAAAACAAGCGGTTAGCAACGGATCGGGTCTTGACAACGTTGGGGAACCGCCTCCGTTATTTTATGAAACGCCTTGATCTCGTCGCCTCATTCGTTGAAGCTGTATCCACCTTTCGCCACACTTGTCGCATCGCTTTGGAGCTCCGAGCTCGCATGACCTGGTTGACTTCCGTCCGCCACAACTACTATGATTCAACGCCGACGCAGGACCGTGCTGAGGCCTTATGTGTTGTTGGGGCCTTGACACTTGACCTGACTGTGGCGGAAAATCTGCACCGTGTAAGTCTTTCTACTTTTTGGATTGTATTGTATTGTCTAATCATGTGTTTCAGTGTCGGATCCCTTTTTGGCTGATTCGACCTCTCAATCGCAAGGCGGGCGTAGCATCCACTGTGTGGCTAGATGCAACTGTCCCGCCTCCGCGCCCTCGTTGGATTACGGCCACTGAGTGGGACGATGCTCAGCCAGCCCATCGTACCATCTTCCGAGGTGACGCCTGTAATCTTGACCGTTACCGCGCTATGCATGACTTCATCGACTCCCAAATGTCCTCGTATGCGTCATCTGTCCTGGCACGCCCATTACCTGCACACGCCGCTACATCTCCATCGAGCCCGGCCACCGCCTCCTCATCCTCGTCATCTCAAAATGTCGGTGTTCACAGAACTGATAAGCAGCGCCGCTCTTCACCATGTCAGTTCTTCTTACTTAACGGTATTTCTTTCCTTTGCTCATTCATGTTTTTCAGACGCCCCGACTTCCGGACGCTCTCCACAGCTACCTCCAAAACCGAGTAAAAATTCACCCCAAAAACAGTCCCAGCCCCACCGCGATAAGTTTGTTGATGTCGCTTCTCAATTGCTCCCCCCCGCCATTCCAACCTGGGCGGCTGCGATGAAGCAGGTCGGCAGGAAGCAGATCGTTCATCAAAGTCGCGAGCCTTGGAGGGGCGCTCATACTGGATACTGCCTGCCCGATCCTAATGCCATCGTCAGTCCGCGCGACGAGGAAACAGTGGCGGGGCAGCTCCGTTCATTGTGCAAGCTGTGGAACATCCTGCTGTATC
The DNA here is from genome assembly GCA_015501595.1 of Hymenopellis radicata. Taxonomy (NCBI): domain Eukaryota; kingdom Fungi; phylum Basidiomycota; class Agaricomycetes; order Agaricales; family Physalacriaceae; genus Hymenopellis; species Hymenopellis radicata. Next base: position 85,151 of record JADNRX010000221.1, on the reverse strand, counting down.
GCGTTACAAGTCATCAGTTCGATGTTTTGATACCCAAACAGTGGCGATCGCTGCTGACATTGGATACCCATACGAGTACGACCCCCGGCACCAAGGCTGCGCAGAATCGTGAAGACATGCAGGCGCTCGTTAATAAATGTCTGCAAGCAGGAATGAAGGAAGTATGTTTTTCTTTCTTTTCTCGCTTACTTCAAGGCTGACTGCGGAATAGGGCGGTTTGGACATGTTCAACTGGAAGACCCAACCGGTCAAGTGGCACAACCGACGTGTCAAACTCTTCAAGCCCGACTATCCTCTTGCCCCCGTGGTTGTGCGGCCAATCTTGTGGGAACTCGCCGAGATCAATTTCCGCTGGGAGGTTGTGTCCCTCGACTCGATCCTGTATACTCTCAAGATGGAACGGGCGTTGAACGTCGACGAGGAGGAACTCGGTGAACGCGATGACTGGGAGGAATTTGATGCCACGACGCGCTTAGATCGAGAGGCGGCAATTCTTTCGACGGCCTTAGCGTATTGTGGCGGGTCAATTGTTCCCAACGAAGTCCAGGAACACAACATCGGCTTTGCATCGAGCGACCTACATGAGCGACATCTAGCTGTTCGCGGACTCTTCTTCATCATGAAGGGCTGGTCGCTGTCGATTAAATCCATGCCGAGGGATACTCGCGAGGCTGGCAATAGGTTGGATAAGGTCCTCAACGAAGGTCGGCTCCTATCGGGGCTCGATATGGACCACACGGAGTATCTCATTGCCCTTTGGTATGTTGACTGCTTCGCGACAGTGTTCAACCGTGCTCCCATCATGCCTCGTCGTCGGTTTACGTGACTGTAAGTTAATGTGGCAACCGTTCTCGCTTCCCTCAGCTAAGAACTTCAGCAGTTTTAGTTGTACTTTACATTTGGGATTGTAAGTGCTCAGTTATTCATTTTTTTCGCTCTTACTGACTACTTTAGCAGTGATATATCGCATTCTCTAGCTCGCCCCCGCCGCAAAAAATAAAATGTATATTTTGGCTATCCGAATTGGTGTGTGATCGGTTCGAGAAAGGCAAGTGGTCCGTGCGCGTTGGCCCGTGCGTGGGACTTGGCTCCAACCCTGACCCAAAATGGTATATAACATGAGCTTATTTCTGTTCTCTCTCCACCCATCTCTTCCGTTCATTTCTGCACTCATCCTGTCTCTTTTCCTTAGTTATTGTCATAGTCCTCATGCCTGTTGTCGCGCGCACAGTCAAGACCAGCGGTGTTGCCTCGCGCACGTCGCGCGCCTCGTCTGCCACTGGCCCCACGCGTGAGCACGTCACCGCCACCGCCCGCGCCGCCCTCGTTGCCCGCAACAAGCAGCGCTCGGATCATCGCAAGCGCGCATTGGGTCAGTTTTAGCGTATGCACTGCCGCGGTATACTGATGAGCTCTGTTTCAGCGAAAGAGGCCGAACATCGTGCCATCTTGGCGCGCAACGACGACATTCGCAGCGCGGAGCAGGCGGACGACCCGGACGAGGCCACGCTGGAGGCCGGACATGTTGGTTCGTCATTGTCTGGATAGATCTTCGTTTACTGATGTTTGCAGCTCCTATTATGTCCGTCCAGGACGACGACAATGACAACGAGGAAGGGGAGCATGATGACCTGCCCCCTTCTGACTTCGACGACGGCGATGAGCTCCCAATCGCGTCGAGCGACCCGATCGACTACGACGCCTCGTCCGACGACATTGTACGTGTTAAGTTCTCGCAGATTTTCTGTTCATTGAGCTCACTATGGCAAATCCCTTAGGTCGTGGCTGAGGACGATCCCTTTGCCACTCCCGTCAAGCGCACGAGGAAGTGTGGTCGCGGTGCTGCTGACGACGGTGCGGGTTCTGACGGCTTGGCGCCGGCCAAAAGCGCCAAGGTTACCAGGGCGCAGATTTCCCCTGCGTCAGTGCGTTTCGGCACGGCAGTCAAGAAGGAACTGGTCTTGGTGACGGCCATGAGCAACCCGTACCCGGGCACCCTCAACCGTGTTCCTCATGTCGAGGGGATCATGCAGCGCGTTGCCGAGGAGCGGGCCGCCGAGACCGACTTTCTGGAGACGTACAATCGTCTCAAGCGCATGCCCGAGAAGTGGCAGCGCCTCACCACTTGGGTGAGTTTCTCGCAGAAGTCTCTGTCTATTGCTGATCGTAGGTTCAGATCATGTATGCTCGGGGTGGGTTCATCCACACGCTCATTGCCACGGGCCGCAAGGAGCTCAGTTCGTTGGGCCTCCCCGGCACCATGAAGCCCGCCCAGATCGTCGATGTGGTAACGTGGATGGTCAAGAATGAGGCTTGGAAATTCGGTGGCTTCAACATTCTTGTGAGTTCTTCTGGTGTTGTTTTCTCCCCTACTGATGCTTCGTGCAGACACAGACCTTTGATCGGGCCCAACCCTTTGGTGCTGCTTTCTTCGAGGCCATTCCCCGGACCCTGTTCATGGAGGGCAAGGGAAAGGCCAACTCGGAGACCTTTAGGTTCCTGATCGAGGTCCAGAAGGTTCCTCTGGTCTTTATGGCCTTAACCATGACGGCGGTGAGTTTCCTCTTTGAGATGAAGGTCTGGACTCTGATGTAATGATTAGATAGAGCACTGTATCAACGAATGGAGGGATGGGACACACCGTACGGCTGACTTCAAGGAGGATGCTGCGGTTCGGTACCTGCATCATCTCGCAGGTGTTGAACATGTCCAGCAACAGGCACCCCTTTACATGGCCAACTTACAGTCTGAGCTCTTCAAGCATATGCTGTGAGTTCTTCTTTACTTTGAGTTTGCTTTCTGACATTTTTGGGGTGTCCTAGCATTCACACCAACAAAACCTTCCTTCTCGAGAATGTGGTCTCTGATGTCATTGGTTCTCTAGACTTTGCTGCCCTTGAGCAGTCTGTTTCGAAGTAGTTCCTTTGGCTTGTGCCACCTTCTCTGTCTGTTTTCATGTTGCATACTACTAGTCCATTACCTTTAGCACTATCATCATCATTAATTGCTTTTTCAAGCATCTTAGATAGTTCTAAGTAGTCCCGTGCAATTCAATCTTTTGTGTCTTTCTCATTTGGGATGATTATAAGTGGTTTTGATTTTATTATTTATTTTTTTTGTAATGCTTAAGGTCTGTCTTAAGTTGTCTTTGAGATCCTTCTAAGTCTATCGAAAGCTGCTATAAAGCTGACTGAAAGGCTGTTAGAGGATGATTGGAAGATGGTGAGAAGGTGGTCAGAAGACAGTAGCAAGGCAGTTGGAAGACAGTGGCAAGGCAGTCGGCAGAGACTCAGAAGATGGTTGGAAGACAGAGAGAAGGCAGTCAGAAGACGGTGAGAAGGTGATCAGAAGACGGTGAGAAGATGGTTGGAAGACACTGAGAAGGCAGTGGGAAGACGGTGAGAAGGCCGTTGGAAGACGGTCAGAAGGTGGTCGGAAGGCAGTTAGAAGGCGATACAAAAGCACCTGTAAATCAACTTTGGAGAAGGTTATCGGAGACGTATGCTTTATGCTAACTGTAAGACAGTTGTAAAGCAGTCGGAAGGCAATACAAGAGCACCTGTTAATCAACTTTGGAGAAGGTTATCGGAGACGTATGCTTTATGCTAACTGTAAGACGGTTGGAAGGCAGTCGGAAGGCAATACAAGAGCACCTGTTAATCAACTTTGGAGAAGGTTATCGGAGACGTATGCTTTATGCTAACTGTAAGACGGTTGGAAGGCAGTCGGAAGGCAATACAAGAGCACCTGTTAATCAACTTTGGAGAAGGTTATCAGAGACGTATGCTTTATGCTAACTGTAAGATGATTAGAAGGCAGTTGGAAGGCGATATAAAAGCATCTGTAAATCAACTTTGGAGAAGGTTATCAGAGACGTATGCTTTATGCTAACTTGAGAGAGCTTTTTGATGGCTTTGAGAGTGAGTTGAGATGTCTTGAAGTGACTTAGAGTATGTGTCTCTGATAACCTTCTCCGAAAGTAACTTTGTAGCCTTCTGGCTTTTGCGGCCTTTAAGAGCTTTAAGTTATCCTAAGTCGTCTAAACGCATATAGGCCTTTCCAGATGTGAGCGCGCAGCTTTGGAGTGTATGATGATCCCAGAGATGTTGTACGATCAACTCCACGAGCTCTGGGGGCAAAACAGGCCCGTTCATTAGACCAGAAGGTAGCCTTTGAAGGTGTGGATTACTAGCTGGCATTATTTAAATGGGTACCTTTGAACCTTACCAAACTATGTGGGGTATTGAGTGCCGGTAATCTGAGGGAAATAGAAATAGCAAGACTCGTCGCCTGGATGCTTTCAAGTTCAGATATAAGGTGAATTCGGAAAGACATACAGAGTACTTGAGAACGATCGAGAAGAGTCGGGGGCGCGAACGCTCTTTACTCGCCTCAGTAAGGACCCGTTCGAAACTAGTTGCAGAATATCTAGCTCCGTGGATTACTCTCTATGCCGACAGATACTTTTGAATTTAGCGTGGAGGCTGATGGCGGTCGGAAGCCAAAAGCGGGTTGATCAAACGGATGATGGGCAAGCGCGGCCCGAGCTTCCGGAGATTCTGTTTAATCTCCCAAGCTACCTGGACCGCTCGTTCAGGAGCGAGGAACGAGCTCCTGCAAAACGAGCGCAGGGCCAAGCTAAGGAAAGAACTTGTCCCTCTTTGGGTAGCATACATGTCCGTATATAGTAATGCCAGATTCGTCCTACCCCATCGCGTTGTGACAGCTTCTCTCTTTCTTCCCCAAACTCCCATCCTCGCTCTACCAGCCTCGTCGGTCGACATACTTTTCGCACTCATCAGTCAAGACACGCGTTACGACACGCATATCGTTCTCATTATCAACCATCAAAATGACCGGAATTTTACCTCAAGGCCGCACGTCGACACACCCGAAGCTCAGGCCGGGTAAGACGAGGACGAACACGCCGGGATGGATGTCGCTCTCGTTGCTCAAGAAGAGGGCTGCGAACGCTTTCGCTCTGGGCAGGAACATGGAGAAGTGGGATAAGCACTTGTCGCGGCGGGCTGCTCGTTCGGAGCCGTCGACGTCGCAGGACACTCAAGCTGAGCCTGATCCTCTTTCCTCTCTCGAATCTCTGTTGTCCACGGAGAACGTGCACGGGAATCCGTCGCGCCCGCCGAGTCCCGAAGCTCGCGAAGCCGACAGCCAGCTCTCTCCAGGCTCCGTCATGAAGCGTGTTATGGACTTCTCGCCTGGCACTTTAAAGTCTTTTACTTCTTTTCTGACGGGCTCTTCGAAGAGACAGACACCAGACGAGCCGGAGTCGCCGCTTTCTGCCGCGAAGAAGATGAAAATTGCGTTCTACCGAGGGAGAAGTGGACAGAGAACCAGGCGCGGTTCGCGCCGCGTCTGATGTACATCCGGAACTCTTCATGCTGGCCAAACATGGCCAGTACGTTCCTATCCACCTCTTCACGGCGAAGAATCGCAAGTTTATCTGGTCCGAGGGCGACGCGATCACGAAGAGGAAGTTGGGCATGAGAGCCAACGAGAAGAACGTATACGTGATGGACGTCTCGTTGGACGCGTTTGGGAAGGAGGAGGACCTCGGGGAAGCCGAGTGGCGCGATGCGATCCATTTTTTCCTTGAATTCATCGCAAAGACGGGTGACGCTTCCTTTTCAGAGCGCTGGATCAAGCATTTCGACTTCTTCATCCTGAAAGAGGACGTGTAGAGGAATTTCAAGGCTTACCTCCGCGCGGATATCAGGCTTCGGAAGCAGTACCGGACCCAGCCTTTTGCCTTCTCGCGCCCGCTTTACTGTACCGTTTCGACCATAAGTTCGCGGGGCGTTACGCGTTATGCCGCGAACTTACAGGAAATAAGTTCGTAACCAGGCACACCACCCGAAATTACCATATTTGGATGCTCCCGCCGTAGGCGGGAGCGAAAATTTCCTTTTTAGGCCTTACGGACCCTGAAAATAAGGACCGTGATGCATTATGCTTTATTGTAAGTTAGGTTCTCGACCCCGCGTTACGCGTTATGCGAACTTGGGGTCGAAACGGTACAGTACTTGGAGGAGGTCCGGTCTGCCAAGGACGAAATTGCAGATGAGGAGAGCAGTGTTGTCAATAAGGTCTTATATAAGACCACCTCCGGCTCTTAAGACCTTATGTTTACTTAAGACTTATTAAGACTATATAATTAAGGTCTTAATTAAGACATGATGTAATCATTATGTAACTCCTCTTAGCATTATCATCCTCATGTTTACTGTGAAAAATTAGCCTGAATTAATTTGATACAACAGTTTTCATCTGATATTACTTGTTAGTGTCTCCAGTATTGCAAGGAACTGAGCCTTTTGTGTGTGAGAAGTAGTTGAGCTGATGACTCATGCTGATGACATATCTAATTAAGACCTATTTAAGGGCTTCAAGGAAAGCTAGCTGTTTTGAAGGTCTTAATGTTAAGTCTTATTAAGACTTAAGTTCATTTAAGACGTAAGGTCTTATGACAACACTGGAGGAGAGGGAGCGGGAAAAAGAGGCGGCTGCTCGCGAGAAGGCCCAGAGGGAGGCTGCCGAGCGTCGCCGCCTAGACTCTGCTGCTTCTGGTTCCTCGGGCTCTCGGTTTCGGGGGTCCAGTTCTTCATTTCGCGCGGAAAACTCGAACACGGCGAGAGAGTCGACCTGCCTCATCTGCGCGAGAAAGGGACACAGGATCCAGAACTGCACCTACAGTTCCTTCGAGGATGGCAAGCCCACTTTCGCAGTCCTCGCCGATAAAGGAATGCGTCCCCGAGCCGGAGGAGCCGACTTCATCTGCATCGGTTGGAACCTCGTCGCGGCAGCCATCAAGAAGTGTACCCACCCCTCCGCCTCCACCCTCCTTCATGTCTGCTCCTTCTGCGGAAGCGCCGATCATCACGCCTTCGCTTGGAGGTGCAGGAACCGCCCCACCTGAACCTCTCCCTGCTTTCGTCTCGGCTGCTCCAGAAATTCTCAATCGCATAGTCACCCCTTACAACGCAGACGCTTTCGAATCCATGCTTGCAGAAACGAATCTCACCTCTTCGCATCCCGATCTTGTTCACAAACTACGCAATGGCTTCCCTATGGGCGATTTCCCTCCTCTTACTGAAACTGTCATCTTCCCGAATTACGCGACGACTCCTGAACATACAGCTTTTATTGATTCTTACTTGGACGAGGAGGTGGTGGCGGGTCGGATGTCGGGCCCGTATACACGCGAGGAGGTGGAGGCGATCCTGGGTCCTTTTCAGTGTTCTCCGATGTCGGTGAACGAGGACCAGGCGAAGCCTAGGGTGGTCCGGAACTTATCGAAACGGGATAAGGACCACCCGGCCACGAACGACTACATCGATACTAAGAACTTTCCTACGCGCTTCGGCTCTGCGACCGAGGTGGCGGACATTGTAAGTCTCGCACCTCGCCTTACCCTCCTTACACCGCCAAAGTGCTGGTAGGCGGAAGTCAGCCGGATTAGGCAGGTGATCGAATCCTGCCGCCGGTTCTGATGGACGGCTGGCGGTCAGGCAATCACCAGGTTGTTCACGCAAACCTGGTGGCGAGGTGGAGAGATTGTGAGCTCCACCTGGCTCAAATTCATCAATTCCAGCAAGTTCATTTTATTGCTTCATTTGTTCCTGGCGTGAATCTGCTGTAGATTTGTTTGTTTGTAAGAGTGATTAATTATTATTATATCTGAGAAAAGTGTAGGAAATGATAATCTGAATGGTAGAAAGCATCCCGCTCTAAGTTGGACTTCAAGTTACGTGCAAGGTACACTCCGATCACATGGTCCGTGCGCGCGCAACCAAAATTCCGAATTTGGCAAGTTCTGCGATCACCCCTCTTAACCTTCTTCCACCTTCTCCGACACTGTCGCGCCTCGCTACACCCAGGACGACACCAAGACCATGCCCCATTCAAGCACCAGCACCACCGAGGACGAGGACCGGCCTAGGACCGGCCCCTACCACGAATGCTGAGGAACCTCTAACTGACCGCAAGACAACGACGACCACGAACACGAGCACACCGAGCCGCCGCGAACACGAGCACCGCAAGAAGCCACGACAATGGTGAACACGAGCACGCACTGCGAACACGAGTACGCCGCGCCACCACGAACACGAGCACGCCGAGCCACCGTGAACACGAGCACCGCAAGAAGCCACGACAATGACGAGCACACCGCGAACACGAGCACGCACTGCGAACACGAGCACACCGCGAACACGAGTACACCGCGCCACCGCGAACACGAGTACGCCGCGCCACCGCGAACACGAGTACGCCGCGCCACCACGAACACGAGCACGCTGAGCCACCGCGAATACGAGCGCCGCAAGAAGCCACAACAGTGACAATGACCACAACCATGACCCACGACGACAGCCACGACAACGACCCACAGCAATGTCCACGATGACAAGCACAACACTGAGCACGATGGCGAGCATGACACCGAGCACGACGATGTGCCTACGAGCACAAAATCAACGACGGCACTCAGACGTATGATGTTGATGTTGCTGGGGCAATGTATTGATGATGGCTAGTCCGCCGTTCTGTTTTCCATTATAATTTGTGTTGTCTACCAATGCATCTGCATTTTCTTGTATCTGTATAAGACAAAGTTTTCGGGAACAGCTGTAGTAGCCAAATCAATATGTTTTGACATCTTCTTCATGTGTGATAATATTCGAGTCAATAACATTTGAGGTATATACTGACAACATGTGTCTACATAGCTGAGAGCCAGACCGATTGTCCAGGTAGTAGCCAGGTAACCTGTGCTCAGCATGGATCCATTGGCTCCCTAACATTTCTGACGGGTGACGGTCATCCTGGTGACGTGTGATATTTTTACCCTGACTGCATGCGATCGTCAGGTTGACTCCGGGTGACCGACCGTTGGCGGTGTACTCTTCTTCTACCCTCTGGGTCTTACCTCTTACCCTTACTTCTTACTCTTACCCTTACTCTTACTCTTACTCCTCTTACCCTTCATCTTACTTGCTCTTTTCTTACCTGTCTTGCATGACACTTACCCTCTTACCAGATTGCGACTGCACCTCCGGGAACGCAAGCCATGACCCTCGACATTGCTAAATTTCACCGAACCTGTCCTATCTTACCCGCGCACAAGCCTTACTTCGTCGTGCAGGGATCGAAAGGCTTCTACATTGAACACTGTTGCCCCTTCGGATGCCGCTCATCAGAGAGCAACGCGGGTTCTATCGCGAACGCCTCTATGGACATTTGGGCGGTGAAGAAGGTGGAGCCGGGCGTCAAGTGGGTTGACGACCTGGCAATTTTCCGTCGCGCGCTTGGCTTGGACGCCAACGGGAACTTCCTATATCCTTACACCATGAAGTCGGCGAAGGCGTTGCTTGACTCTTTGTGCATTCCTTGGCACAAGGACAAGTGGACGGACTTTGCCTTCCTTTTTACCTACATTGGTTTCCTCTGGTGCCTGCAGTCGTCGACGGTCCGCCTCCCCGAGGAGAAGAGACTAAAGTACCTGCGCAGGTTGGAATCTTTCGTCAACTCTTACTCTCATGCTCCCGCGCCACTCGACGCAGTCCTTACCCTCCAGGGCACCCTTGTCCACATCTGCTTTGTTTACCCTCAAGGTCGCTCTCGTCTCCCTCGTCTTTTTAGATTCTCTTCCGCCTTTGATGTCACGAAGCGTGGAGCCAGGCGTCACACCTCCACGTCGCTTATTAGTGACATGAAGTGATGGGAACGAGAACTGGCCAAGCCCGACGTCTTTCGCTCCCTTTCTCCGGCTCCTCCTCGCGTTGATCTCGACATCTTCGTCGATGCATCAACAGAGTGGGGAATCGGCATCATTATTAACGGGCGTTGGGACGCGTGGATTATTACTTCGTTCAACCGCCCCAGAGACCACCATATTGGATGGCTCGAGACTCTTGCAGTCGAGCTACTGCTGTACATTCTAGAGGGCATGGACTTCGGGAACGCCTCTATCCTCGTCAATTCGGATAACCAAGGCGTGATCGGAGCCTTTGGCAAAGGTCGCAGTCCCAATCTCGCTATCAATAACTCCATCCAGCGCAGCCAGGCGCTTCTCCACACTCGCAACATTCATCTTTCCCTTTCCTATATTGAATCAGCCAAGAACCTGGCAGATCCCATCTCACGCGGAGATGTAGGTCGGTCGGAGCTCCGCTTGGACTCTCCTTTTGTGCTCCCTGAGGAGCTTCAACCTTTCATTGCCCGTTATGTTTAGGTGGGACCTTCTTTCTTACCTTGTGATCAGACACTTACTCTCAGCCTTACAGATTCCACCGTTTATCAGCGTCGCACCATGCATCCGTGTCTGGGGGTAGGGAGCAGGAACCATCAACTTCCTCCGCTCCTCCGCGTCTACCCACCAGCAAAAAGAAAGTTCGCAAACCCAAAGCCGGTTGCGAAATCGCTCCTTCTGATCATCGACCCCCCGTCTCCGCAGGAGACCGCATATTCTGCTGGACTTCTCCTTATTCGCTCTCTTTTGACTCTACTTTATTCTCTGATTACCCGACGGACGCAGCTGCCGTCCTTGATCTTGCTCGCAACGCTTTAGAAGAATCGACTCGAATTTCTTATGGGGCTGGTGTCCTCCGTTTTCATCAATTTTGTGATGCGCGTGAGATTCCAGAATCCGCGCGCATGCCTGCATCATCTCTTCTTCTCGCGGTGAGCTTCTTACTTCTACCACTCTTCTATCTTGCTAAGTTGTCCCAGGCCTTCGTGGGATGGGCTCACACCGAACGTGCTGCTCCCGGTGATCGTATTGCCGACTGGCTCACCGGCATCCATGCCTGGCACACAGTTAACAAGGCGGACTGGCACGGCGGTGATAAGTTCATCTCGCTCATCAAGAAATCTGCTTCGAAGGCGATCCCACGCTCTCCTCGTCCTCAACGTCGCCCGGTGACCATTGAACATCTCATCGCACTTCAAGATGGGTTGTGCCATACTAACACGTTCGATGTGGCAGTCTTCGCCGTCGCGTTATGCGCATTCTGGGGTTGCTGCAGACTAGGAGAACTTACAATCCCTTCTCGGAATGCCTTCAGCGCGCGCCTCCACGTCTCCCGATCCGCCTCCATCAATTTCCGTTCCCATCAAGGTGGTGCTGAGTCGGCGCATGTTCATATTCCGTGGGCAAAGATGGAACGTCAACTCGGTGCCGATCTCACGTTCATGTCGCGCCCTTCTCTCTGTCCGGTGGAGGCCCTCCGCCGTCACTTATCCTTCAATGAAGAAGTTCCCAAGGAGGCGCCGCTCTTCGCATTCCTGTCAGCTGATGGATCCTGGCTGCCCATGACCAAGGACTGGTTCTTGGGGCGTTGTCGCGAAATATGGAAACATCACGACCTGGACTTTATCCACGGACACAGCTTTCGTCCCGGAGGAGCAACTGAATTGTTGATGGGTGGTGTTCCCCCGGAGACGGTGGCTAAGCTAGGACGCTGGAAGTCGCTAGCCTTTCTCATTTATTGGCGCAAGTTAGAGGATCTTATTCCAACCATGATTACTCGCTCTTACAGTTCAGACCGCATTTCAGAAATCAACCAGAAATTAGAGGACTTTCGTATTTCCCAGAAGATTCCCAAAGATATTCGCATTACTCGTAATTAGCCTACTGTACTCGCTCGGCCACTATCATATATCGTTTTGCACGCTTAAACTTGTGCTTAAGAAAGGTTCCTCGTGTCATCTTGGGTTTGGGGGTTGGATGCCACACTCATCCACCTGTTGGGAGCTGACACTCCGGGGTGGTTGGTTGGACCAGTGTGGTTCCTCCAGCCTGCACCAGAGTTCTCCGCTTGCTGGCTTCTTCATCGGGTCGACATCGCAGTCTGGATATCCGGCACGTGACCGTCCGGTTTCCCTTTCCCCTTCTCTGACTGCTTTGTCCCGACTCTCTCTCAACGCCAGCGGAGACCTCTCCCCCAAACCCACAAGATATGTTTCGCATCTTGTGCTCTCTCCTTCTTCCTCTCTCTTCTTGGACTCATTGTGGATGACTTAGCTTGGTTCAATCTGGGCTAAAATGGACTTACGCGCGTCATTTTCGTCGTTCTCGCGCGGCAATTCACTCGCCTGCCGGCCTCAGCAATACCGAAGCGCGTGGTGCTGATTGTGGCCATGTCCAGGAGGACCGTGGACGACTTTACCGGCAAAAGAACGCCTATGCGTACGCCCGTGCTCGCTTTCTCTCGCATACGCCGCTTTGTCGACAGTGGCCTTGTATTCAGACAGGACAATACCATCTTTTGAAAATGATGAGAAGTTTTACCCATGCGAATCAAGAACAACGCGGTATGGTTACCCTTTCCCGAGACGTCCCAGGCCCGGCTAAGAAGGAATTGGCTAGAATTTGGGTTCAAGTGGGCGTTCGCATTACCAAGGTAGGTCTATGCTAATATTACCTCCAGTTGCCCTATTCAGCACCATTCTCAGCTGCCAAGTGTTGAGCGCTATTAACCTGCCGCTCACTGACAATCTGTGTAAACACTTAATCGCCCTTCAAAGCTCTATGCCCGACGATCTTCTTTTCCTTCCAGCGACGCGAAATATACCTAGTATGTGTTCTCCATCCCGCGTGAACGATTTCAGCCAATCCGTACCTTTAGCCTCTGCGAACCGACACACCGGATGTTCAAACCTCGCTTCCACAACGACAACCTCATTCAATTCACAAAAGGAACGTCGGAATGACGCATATGTATATTCCGTCCATCACATCTTCCAGCCGTATCCCCATGCATACGACGCAAGTGGCGGACCCAGTCCTGTCAATCCTACTAAAGCACCTCGACCAGCACGTCCGCCGAGATGGCTACTTTTCCCCTTACTTTCTGCGCCGGCTTCACACCAAGCCAGAGCCAGCCGATACATTGTGCGACGTCATTACCGCTCATTTGCGCATACTGAACAAACTTTCTCTTGCTTGGCATGGCATCAACAACCCCAAGCGCGTTTTGAACGACATGGACCAGCGGTCTTGCGGATCTAAAGGACGGTGGTGAAGAGCGAGCTCCGTATGATGATGGTCGTGGCTTGCGGGTACGGATACGGATACGGATACGAGGGATGTACTCGCGAGATTTTGCTAGATGGCTCTGAGGGGAAAGGAAATATTTGGTTCGTGGCCAGGAAGGGAAACCCACCATCCGAATCGTGTGCTCACTGGTACGTATTCTTCAAGTAATTCCGTGATTTTTCTCTCATCTCGAGTTCAGAGATCACGTCTTTGCAGTCCTACATCGACGAGTACACCTTGGAAAAGGACGTTAATCCGCTGGATGACCACGGACAAACGTGAGCGGTGTCGATGATTACCTAGCCAAACTGGTGCGTTACCGACAGACCGTGCTGCGACTCACTCATATTGATGCTTAGAATAGACTAGACGTTGGATGCGCAAAGAGGCAAGCTGCGATGTGAGCATTGTACATGTCTCGTTATCAAGCATCTTCATGACGGACTCTACCAAAACCCTTCAGATCGTTTCCTGAACCATGCACTGAGGATACAACGTTCAAAATATTCGGGGTCTGCAATCATTGTCGACGAAGTGCCTGGTACGGAAGCCCATCAATGTTTACCGAACCGATACTTCTTCTGTTTAGATGGGCCAGCCTCGTGGATATCAAGATTGTATGCAGGTCGTCTGGTGAATGTAGGTGCTCCGACGGTTGGGTCAATTTCAACCTCAGCTTCGTCTCCGATACCACCCCAATAATTTTCAACCTGGACCTGTGGCTCTGCGACTTCATGACTGTCGCTAAGATATCATTCTATCAGTAAGTACTTTCTCAGCCAGGTGTGGTTACTGACCAATATTTCCGAACTCGCCTACCGCCTCCCTTCGCAGGCCTGCTGCTCTCCCCATTAGACGGCGGGAACTGCGCTTCGGACTGCCGGTGTCTGTCGCGCTCGTGAATAGGACGTGGCAGGCGCAGATTTCCCAGATGTCGACTGATCTCTTGCGTACGTATATGACCGTCTGGGAGCGGTATGGCCGTTATAAGCTCGTGTTTTCGGTGGAGAGTGTGACCGACTACGTCTCCCTGAGGATGAACGATGGTCCCGGTGATTCCTTCTAGGAGAATGGGATCGACTCTGTCGTCCCACAGATTGAGGCCGCGAGTAATTGCGTCCTCATGGCGGACTATAGTTTGGTTCGTCGCGATGCCTGCTCGCTTGGCCATCATCATGGTCATGAAGCACAACTATTGGCTTTGGCGTAGATGATCCTCGATGGCGGTGCCCAGGGCTAGATGCATAACGTGTTCGGTTTGAAGTCCTTGGAACAGAGCTTCCTTCGTGTATCCGCAACTCATCTATCTGAAAGTTGCTTGGATACTAGGGAATGGATAGAATGGCATAGGAGAGGTAGCACGGGGAAAAGGACACAATGTTCTCTGGATATGTTTGTTGTCTGTAAATCCCAATGTTAGTTATAAACTTGCTATGAATCCCATCGCCATGACAGTATTTCCAGTATTGTTCAGGTCTTGTTGTTTTCACATATCAATAGAAAAGAGGGTGCACTGCAATGGGATTGCATGATTGACGAGACATCAGTGATCTTCAACCAAAGCGCTTTTGTTAACGGCCTCGCGACATGAATGATCAAAGTTGTAGAAGAGACTCAGCAGTTAGGACGGCGGCTGGCCCGCTGCACGACATGGCCTTGAGGTTCAATACGGTTACTCACTGGCAAGACCCTAGTACTGTACACTTTAATTCAATTCGTCGGTCACGGGTCACGGAACGACCCGAAATCGACGAAAAGTCACAGCTGTCACAGCTAAAATCATGAAAAAGTCTCCGGCGGGGCCCCCGCCAGCCTCCCGCCGCAGCTCCGCCACGGCAGCAATTACTATATATGGTAATTCGTCGAAACCATATTTTCGTCGGACCGGTCACAGGTCACATGGGCCGGCGAATTGAATGAAAGTCTACAGTACCTACCTACCTTTCCGTATCATGAACTCACACTCTCAGTTTTCCTACGATGTATTCAGAGGCAACAAACTCCGTCTAGCCTCATCACGTTCACGAAGAATGACGCCACAGTTTGCACATAGAAGTTGATGCACATCATTAAGCATGATAAGAACGGCTCGATATTTATACAGTAAATGTATACAACGGTGCTAATCATACAATATTTTCCGACTCTGAACTCAGGTGCTTACGAGCAGTACTCTCACCGTTGGAAGCTTGATGTGTCAACAACCCGTGAGTGAGTCTGCCGATCCATCCCAGCCCAACGTGCCATCGTTGTACGGTTCGGGAATGTTCAATTGAGAGACAGGGGTCTCGCACGTCGATGATTTCTGTGAAGGTGGTCAGGAAGGTAATTAGGCAGGTGAGGAAGGAACACTTACAAAGCAGTCCCTTGGATTGTACGTGGCTACGCTGGATTGTGAGCACAAGCGGGAGAGGTCTACAAGCATGTCATCGAGGGGACTGTACTCGAGTTCCTCGAACCGTCTTCTGTCATAACAAGGGACATGCTCTAGATGGAAGTGTTCTCGGAATGTGTTATAGCATTTCCGCCCGTCGTCAGAGCGGAAATACCGGTAGAGCTCATGAATACAGAGCTGCCAATGCCACTCCGGAAAATAAGAACGCAAGGTCTTCGAGCTCGGCGCGCCGACTGTCATCGGACAGAACTAAAATCTTGCAAAGCATGACAAGGTTGTCAGATTTCTTCAAGTATGCCACCGTTTGCTTGAATGTCGAAGGCGATGATACACGTAGCGCTTTTTAGTCCCTCCACGTACGAGGTGGCCAGGAAGAAGTATAACCGGAAGATTTGCATATCTATGCCTGTCCGAGCGCGCGATTCACGAAGCGTCTCGTGGAACTCAATCAGCCAGTCTCGCTGAGTCAGTTGACTGTAGAGCTCAATTCCCAAAGAATTGGAGGGGATACGGGCGGGCTCAACTTCGTTGTGTGCATCCAAAAGTTCAATCGCCAACTCGAGAGAGCCCTTCAGGCGAGGAAAGTCACGAAACACGACTATCGAAATCTGCCGGAGGATGTCTGTCGATATCACATTGCAAAACTCGCAGAAAAGCTCTCGGTTGGGCGATGTGTCCAGGATGAATGTTCGTGCCAGAGCATGTAGCATCTTTCGCTTATCGCTTGATGCGAGAGTACCATCCAGGAAGACGTCGGAACTGATGATACTGCTTAAGGCATGGAAGGTCGCTCTGATTACAGCAGGATGTTGCCGCAGCGTCCCTCCAGGAACGTTACAAATGTCCTTGATGACACCGACATATCTTCTAATGAAGTAGAGAAGCTTGGCCACAGGCGTCTTATGTTTGACGGGGACAACGATGCCCGCAGGACTAAAAGCAGGCTGTTCCTCGTCCTCATCCTCATCGTTCGCAACACCGGATTTGCTGGTAAGTAATACATGATGAGTTTGGACCAACGCGAGATTGAGAAGGATATCGGCTGGCAGGCCCGTATAGTCATCGCCGCGACAGGTGTGGGGAAGAGTACGTGGAAGAAGTACGCAGCAATAGATGGACGCATTAGGAGCGTCATTGCCCACGCAACTCAATCGGCCGTGCGGTATCCAACCTGGGGTATTTCCGCACTTTCAATCTGAAATTCTTTGGATCCAGACTCCCGAAATCGTCGTCACCGTCCTCGATGAATAGAGGCAAGGAAAGGAGCTCCGTGCAAGACGTGTCACAGGCCGTGGGGGCCAGACATCCATGGTTTGGATGAGCCAAGGCAGGAACTTTGACCAAACGCGCGAATCATTGTCACCCACGTCGAGCCATTCGATACCAGCTGACAAGGCATTCTGCAAAATTCGTGCCCACACGAGGACATCAAATGATTGGTATGAATCTGTAAGAGTGATCTGGTGGCGCAAGAACCAAATGGCATGTTCAGGATGTCTGCGATCGACAAGCAGAGACAAAGCATTGGGAGGTCTAACGACGAGCTCGAGGGTAGGTGTCAGGACATTTGGAGGCACAAGCTTTGGCACTGCAGGCTCGATACGAACATGCGCACGGTAGAGACGTTCATAAGCTGTCTGCTTCTCTGGTGCTGTGAACTCCATCGATTCTACCAACGACCGGATTCTCTCGGCGACGTCGGGAATACCCAGTTTCACGACGGAAAGTAGATCAAGCGGTACAGCGCTCAAGGCTTGCAGAACGATCCTCTGCACTGATGTATTGGAGGAAATGTTGTATAACCCGACTAGAGCACGCGCGTCAAGGGCTTCCGCGATGCTCGCGACAGTCTGCTTTTCGACGTCTCTAAGAGACCTCAGCCAGGTGGCAGCAGAGGGGCCATTACTGGCTGCCTTGTCTTGGGTAACCGCCGGTTGAGATACAAAGTACCGGCGAATGGTGTGAAAGTGGGAGTGGATCCACACTCGAAGGTGACTGCGACGCGCGGACATGCAAAGGTAGGCGGTGATGGAGTAGGAATAAAGAGTCAAATAGGTCTTGTACGGACAGTCCGGTTTAAAGAGAGGTAGAAGAGTTGTGCCAAAATAGGCAACAAAAGCAACAAAACCGATGACGCCCACCAACACGGCGCCGGGGGTACTGAGAGCACGGACGTGGATGACTAGACCGAAGAAGAATACACCCAATGCAACATGCATGAGGACAGGAAGAATACCGATGATGAGGGGGACATGCCATGCATCAATGTTTTCGAACCTGAACTGGCGAATGCGACTACGGTCGCAGGGGGTACCCGAGGGAACAGCCATATATTGGTGGATCCACTGCTTGACGAGTACAGCCATCAAGGCTGTTGTCAAACTCAACGCCAAACTCGTGAACCAGAGTACGTTGACCCAAGCGTCCGTTCGTGAGGCATTCACGGGAGAGGTCGGAGTGATGCCTGAGGAGGTGACGGAACTGGACGGAAGACCGTCCATCATCGCTTGGTGAAGACGAAGCATGTCGTACACTATATAGGCAGTGACCTGATTGTAGTCGACCTGTAGATTGGGGGAAGTCTGCGTAACAAAGGTCGAAACAACCGCAGAGAATAGACCAGCCTTTAAGCAACTATCAACATGGCATTCAAGATGTTTAGGGACGACTCACGAAAACTAGCAAAACGTCCAACGCGTCTCTCCAGTCCTCAACTCTATCGCTATCGAACTTGGCGTACTCCTCCAAAAACGTCTTCCAGACCCGCGCCATGGGTCCCATCTCCTTGAAAGGATCGTCTTCCGCAAACTTCTGTTCATAGTCAAACACGTCGTTTCCTGCGTGGCGTAGATTAATTATTGGCCGGACTAAATCTTCGAAGACATACCTCTCTCGACGCGGGAGGGTTTGCTAGTCAACCCCATGCCTTTGCGCTTTCTATGTTTACGCTTGTTCGAGACCTGAAGTCGTAGGCGTACGTCCTGGGAATGCGCCTCCGGCTGAGCTGGAGTACTGCTTCGACTGGTGTCAGAGCCATCAGCGGAAGTAGTATCGTCGCTCAACGGCAGCCTACGTGCACCAGAAAGGCGACGTCCCGTCTTCCGGCGGGGGCTAGTAGAAGATGGCATGGAGAAAATGAGGGGGATGAATCGCGATACAGTATTGATATCCTGCCAGTAACGTTGTTCCGCATTTGGGTCTCGCCAAAGATGGGCAAAAACGTTTCCACGATCAGAACAACATCAGGACGATGTGGGTAGACCCGTGGTGGTGAACAAGGCTGGTTTTCATCCGATTTGGGATGAATTGCAGTGGGCGCTGATTGACAGCAGAACACGATACGCCAGACTCCAGAAAGACGGTATGTATGGCCTCAATGGACGCATACCCGCCTATACCCGCATGGGGTGAACAAGGCAGGTTTTCGTACTAACGAGGATGTGATACGAGACTGGGCCCCCCTGGACAGAGCAACGTCGTCCACATAGACGGTATGTGTGACGGCAATGGTGGAAAATGATACCGCGCTCAGGGTAACCGTTGACATCGGATCAGTCATCAGCACGTGATCAGGCGATTGCCGTGGGACGTGCCGCTGCGCCACACAGAGAACAGGATCCGGGCGTAAGGGTCCACCATCACGTACTGTACTATTTCGACCGACCGTTCAGGGGGGTGTAACCCGTAACGGCTTGATTCGCAAATCAAAGTGTTCAGTTCAGGCACAACCGCCTATAAAAGGAAAGTCGGTCGTGTCGGGAGCCCCGCAGGGCGGGAAAAATTGCCTAATTTGGACTGTTCAGGGCTTCGTAACCGTAACTCGGCCCAGAAGTGTTCAGTTCACCGGGGTGCCGTAACCCGTAACTGAACGGTCGGTCGAAATCGTACAGTACATTTTGAAATCTGCTTGGAAGCTTCCATACAGCGAGTCCTTGAGCGCGTCAGAAGACCTAGTGCTGCCACAAATGTCAAAGGAAAATGCCGCGCCGCAAACATAAGTAGTATGTCCACCGAGAATAATATAAGAGAAATTCCGCCTAGATTTAACTCAACCTGCGTGCGTGGTGAAAGAGAGAAGCCTCACGTTGTCTGCGGAAAGTGACAGAGAAGTCAACAAGTCACCAGTTACAAACATTCATCAGCTAGAGAGAGAGAAACGCTACTGTATACACCACACTGTGATCGAATATAGGATGAAATAATGTGCACGATGTGGGTTTAGATCAACTCCGCTGCATTGACGGGCATCTCATCCTGGAAGACGATTAGGTTCGAGGAAAGATAAGCAGAGGAAAAGCTTACGATTTGGGTCATGTAGAATGTTTCTAGAAAAACAGGCGATCAGTTAGCTTTGAGAAGATGAATCGGGGAGAACCCACCGATATCACGTAGAATGCGAACATCATCCACAGTTACAAACTAATGCGGGGATGAGCGGGACGGTTGATTTAGATACAGGTGTAACGTACGTTGATCGCTACACCTTTGCGTCCGAATCGACCAGATCGACCAATACGATGAATATAGTTTTCACGATTTCTAAACAGAAGTCAGCGTCCTGAACAAGACTTAATCGGTGGAACATACGCAGGGAGATCATAGTTTATGACCAAAGACACCTGCTGCACGTCAATACCTCGAGCCCAAACATCGGTGGTAATGAGGACACGGCTGAAAGACGGAGTATGCTGAGGTGATTGGCAGTTATCGATAGTGTAGAAACTCTTACGATGTTCCTCCACGGAACTCAGCCATGATGGCGTCGCGTTCCTTTTGAACCATCTCACCGTGCATTGATGATACGGTAAAATTGGAGGCGCGCATTTTCTCCGTCAACCAGTCAACCTAGGTATTCTCAGCATACGGGGATAGTGGGAACCGCACCACACTTTACCTTTCTTCTGGTGCTACAGAAGATGACAGCTTGCGTAATGGTGAGGGTATCGTAGAGGTCGCAAAGTGTGTCAAACTTCCAGTCCTCCTTCTCGACCGCAACGAAGAACTGCTTAATCCCCTCGAGCGTCAACTCATCACGCTTGACGAGTATCCGAATAGGATCCGTCATGAACTTGGTGGTCATCTCGAGTACATCGTACGGGAGGGTTGCACTCAGGAGGACGACCTGGGTTGCGGGAGGGAGGTATCGGTAGATGTCGTAAATCTGGTCCATGAAGCCTTTGTTCAACAGCTCGTCGGCCTCGTCAAGAACGAGCATCTTGATGTTACGCGTCCGTAGACTCCGCCTCTGAATCATGTCGAATACACGGCCTGGAGTGCCCGACACGACGTGCTGGCCATACTCGAGCTTGCGGATGTCCTCGCCAATGGAGGTACCGCCAATGCATGCGTGGCACTGCACGTTCATGTAGTCGCCGAGTGCGAGGACAACGGACTGGATCTGCGTCGCCAACTCACGCGTCGGTGAGAGAACGAGGGCCTGTGTTTCGCGGACGGTAACATCGATGGATTGAAGGATGGAGATGGAAAATGTGGCGGTTTTACCGGTGCCTGATTGGGCCTGTGCAATAACATCGCGGCCTTGTGTTATGGGAAGAATGGCTCGCTGCTGGATGGCCGAAGGCTTTTCAAAGTCTACAAATGGCGTGAAGAATAGTTAACAAGAATGAAAGAAGAGCTTACTGTAGGCGTAGATGCCGCGGACCAGATCCTCTTTCAAACCCAAGTCGTCAAAGGTTGAAATGACCGATACAGCCTCTGAGGACTCAAAGACCAGTTTCTAAGGGAAAATATGTGAATATATGCGCCGTAATGCCTGAGTGGGAAAACGACCGACCTCGTCACCGGGATTAATTCCAGCCATTTTGTTGTGACGGCGTTGAAGGGAGAGTCGGAGTTTTGTAATTGATGATGATGATCAGTGCATTTTCCATGGCATCCAAGTTCAATCTATTGATATCGGTAGCGCGCACGGAAAGTTTTGCGCTCAAGCGCATTCGATCTGCTTGCTGTATCGCAGAGCTGCACGGCGTGAAGATGCTGATAGGTCACGGCTTGAGTGAGTGGGATGACTCGCGATACTTACCGTATTGATATCCTCCCAGTAACGTTGTTCCGCATTTGGGTCTAGCCAAAGATGGGCAAAAACGTTTCCACAATCAGAACAACATCAGGAGGATGTGGGTAGACCCGTGGTAGGCTGGTTTTCATCCTATTTGAAATGAATTGCAGTGGAACAGCCAGCGCGAGTTGACAGCAGATCATGATACGCCAGACTGGGATCCCTGGGCAGGGAAACACCCGTGAACGTCATCCAGAAAGACGGTATGTGGTGGCATCAATGAAGGACGACACCACGTTCACGGCTGACATCGGATCAGTCACCGCACGTGACCGAACCATTGTCGCTCGACCGTTGCGCCACAGACATAGCGGGCAATATAATATGGGCTTCCAGAAGAGTTGTACCTAAGTCTTACCATTGCTTTGAGATACGTAGAGTATGGGATGCTCCATACATATGGCCTCGCATCTCAGTCATTGGTTCAACTAGTTAACGGCCTGTGTTCATCGATGATTCGGATGAAGGTGACAGACCGCGAGGTGCTACTATGCTATGCAAAATGCATGGCTGTTTCGACAGGCGCCTTGTGGTTGAATAGACGCGTTGAAGGGCCCACACACGCTCCAGGTCCCTCCCTTTGAAACTATTGCGCGGTGGCTAACAAAAGCAGCCTGTCGTACTGACGTTTATCGAATTGGAACAGTAAAGAACAACATAACTCTGTAGTCTGAAGAGGCCTCGCCTATTCGCCGTAATCCGGAAACGCCACCTACAAAAAGCAAAGAACACCCTTCCGGTCAAGACGCGGTAAGGCATGCCGTATCCTGGAGGCAAGTTCCGGATGCCTCAGGTCTGTGATAACAATCCCCTCCGTCCATTTCTCGAAATGTATCCGCTGTACGCTGCTGAACACATTATCGGACAGTAACACCGTCGAAAGCGCCATATAGAGACCACCACGAGTCAGCCGAATCCGCGAGTAACTCGTGAGTCAGCTCGTCTCGGGCATCTCGGAGTTCGGATTCGACTCGACTCGCGAGCCTAGCCGACTCGAGTCTTACAGGAGTCTCGAACTCAGGTCTCAGACCTTTCGGACTCGTCACGAGTACTCGCCAGTTAGTATGCCAAAAAAAATATTATACAAAATGTCCAAGAGATAGAAATACAAATTTTTTTACTACAACCATGCACGCGGAAGGATTGCGGGGCGCTCGAACGTATTGTAAAATGTCTGTGCATATAGTAAAGCTAATGCCCGCTCTTGTGCCAAACCTTGTGACGACTCTTGAGCGCTGATTGGAACCTTCAGAATTGCCGGCTTCACCACCTTCGGCCACATTCCCATCACCCTACGCAGCCTCTCCAACCGTTCTGCCCGAGGGGCCCAGTCCTTCGAACAAAGTCCTTGGCATGACTGAGACGGATCGATCCGAAGAAACGATTCCTCAGGAAAAATACTCACGATCTCGGCATATCGAGCCTCGTAAGCAGCGCCTTCCTCGTCCTCAGTCGGAGAATCCAAATCTGCACCAATCCGAGACAACATAACCTTAGGGTCGCTCACAGCATCATCGAGCATGATCAGCTCATAACGAAAGTTGATTTCGAAGAGAGACCAGATCCACTTGCGGCCGCTGTCAACAGGTGGGAGCACGAAACCGCCAGGAGGAGGGGACACACGGGCAAGAAGGAGACACCACCAGATGACAGGGCCTCACCAAGCGATGCAGCTGTCTTCGCGAGGGCTTCAGCACGATGAGTGGCGTGCTGACCATCTTCAAGCTCTCGTTGACGGGGAAGGAATAAGATATCCCTCCATTCCTTACTCGCCAGCAGGGGGGCTTCGGATTGGAGAGAGTTGATGCGGTAAATGAGGGCGTCAAAAATGTGGTGAAGTTGATTGAGAAGGACGGCGAGGACGTTATCAGCAAGGGTACTGCGAAGAAAGAGACCAGGATGAGGGAGCATATATTTGGCGGTGAGTAGCGGCTCCCTGCGTTGATGCTGGAGCCGCCGCCGCTCCTCAACGGCCTCTGTCTCCAGCTCGAGATTGATACCACGCCAGCCGGGGTGAAGAGGAGGCGCGTACGGTTCGCGCACGTCATCTTCAAACAGATTGCGCGCATTCGGATCTGAAAACATGTGAATAGAAGAAAAGAAGAAATAGGAAATACTCACCTTTGGGCTTCGCCTTCTTCTTGTGAACCTTGGCCGCCTGCTCACGCGCTGCCTTCAGTGAGCTCGTAGAACGTTGCGCACCAAGAGAAGAAGAAGATGACACGGCGTTCTCGGTGATGGTGGGTGGTAGAGGAGTGAAACCGACAGCGCTCGATCGAAAGCGCAGGAAGCGATCCAGAAAACGCACTTGTGAGCCCAATTTGGCGGGGTCATCGCCCGGGCCAGAGAAGATGATGGGAAATGGGGTAGGAGGAGCAGTGTACGATGGAGGGTCCTGCAGAGAAACGACTTTGAGGATGCGTTGAGTATTGAACTCGTCGAGTTCACGTGTGTAGTAGACGGGGACGTTGGGAGTGAGGGAGAACATTTCGACTACGTGGTGTTCGGAAGTGAAGACGCCGAGGGTGCGAGGGAGAGTGGGTAGATCGTGTAGGGCGCGTTCGTGGCGGAGGACGGGTTGGTACATGGTCATGTAATCCACACTCGCCGAAACATCCAACCAGAGACGGAATAGCCCGTTCATCATGATGCGGATGGCGGTGAGATTATTGGAGACGAATTCCAAACGAGAGAGAAATTGTTTGAGACGGGGGAGACGCATGTCGAGGAAATGGATGTATTTTGTGTTGGGGTGGTCGCGTTCCCGTTCGGAGTCGTAGTACGTGTTGGCGCGTTCATTCGCCCACCTCACAGCCGCCCGACAACGAACGAAGAATTGACGTTTCACCAGGCCCACCCCGCTAAGCCCCCCAATGTTCCAAGTGATGTCGTCCTCTCCCGGAATCTGCCACATATAGCGGTAAGGATAGTAGGGGTCGGATTCGTCTGTCGGAAGAGTGGGGAAGACGGCGAAGTGTGGCGTGCGCTCATCATAGAATTGTGGCGCACGAGTGGGGTCATGTAGGCCAAAGTGTCCCTCGGCGCAGACTTGGACGTGTCCTGTAGGTGGGGCGGGAAGACTAGCGGCGTCCATCAAAGACGTGATGAAATAGGAGCTGTCGGGGGCGAGAGCGCCTACGCGCCCGTCATTCGCATTTAATTCAACTAAAAAATCAGTAGAGCACGGCTAAATGAAATATTGAAATTTGAGCTCACCGTCTGATCTTGGCCGATTGGCAAGCAAGTCTTTGGGCTGAAAGCGCTTGGTCGAGGACATATCGGCTGCCTATGTTGGGCGGTTCACGTCGGGGGTCGTCCAGAAGGCGGCAATGTATCTCTTGCGGTAGGAGAACAAATTGTTCTGCTACCAAGCGGAGCACGTAAAGTGCTGCGCCGGTTCAAGAGGCGACGGAGGATATAGAATCCTGCGTCTAGGGAAGGGGGACGAGTCGGGAGCAGAGGCGACCAAAGAGGGAGAGCGTCGTGATGGGAGGAAGGGCGGGCTAGAGTCAGAAGAGGGGACTTGGACGAATTTGGACCACTATTTGGTCCTATTGTCCAAGCACCCTCAGAATCTTCGAGTCGATTCTAAGGATTATCTCAGCTGATCGTGCCGGACTCGGCTACACTCGTCTAGACTCGACTCAGGTCTGCCTCCCACCATCATCCGCCCGCCCCTCTCCTCCTCTTTATTTCTCTGCCCGACGCAACGGACGACCGAGGATCAGGGATCTAGTCCCTTTTCCGCCTTAGATTGAACTTTATGTTCATTCTGCCCTCCTCAACGGCCGGGACTATATGTCCCTGCTGTCCTTCTGGATTTTTGGATGCCTTATCGATTGCAATCCGTATGGTAAAGGAATTTCTTTGCCGTCTTGAGATGCTGATTTGTCTGTAGTGTGGCGCCTGACCCGGATCGACTACGCTCCGCCCTGGATTAATTTCCAATGGATTTCGTGGCGCCGTGCTCGTTGGCGTGTCCGGTCTTCTGGTCAGGAATTTCTACTTTTATTCTCGAAAATCGTATGTACATTTTCCCGCTCGATATGCGCAATGTGGACTGACCGCCACAATCAGGACCATCTGTGACAATCGATGGTCGATAATGTCGTCTCTGGCGCAATTGGACGCGCTCTCGGACTTGGACTGCTTGGGTATGCTATATCTAGTTCGCATTCTCTATCGTCCACTAACATTGTTCCTTGAGCAGCCTATCTTCGCATCGCCGAGCTCGCATTACCCCATTTTGCGCAAGCCAAAGGTTTGTTGCTTGTTTTTCCTAATCGAGTGGCTTTTTCTAACGACATTAAATAGCCTCACGCCACACGCCAAACTTCATCGAATTCTTATTCGTTCTTGCGCCCCACAGCACTCCCAGCATTCGTCTCGCTTTACCGCACCAACCCTCCCCAACATTCCCCATGGCTCCCAGACTTTCTCGCCAGGCCTCCAATGCCTCTCTCGCTCCCGCTCAGCAATCGGTCTCCCGCCAGTCCTCCAGTGGGTCCCTCGCTGAGAAGCGTCGTCGTTCCTCAACGGTCGGGGAATCGTCCGGCGCTGCCAAGCGTGGTCGCCCCGCCGCTGCTTCCAAGCCCCGCGGCGGCGGTCTTACCAAGGCCCAGATCGCCAACGCCAAAGGCAAAGGCAAAGCCCGCTCCAAGTCTCGCCAGAGCAAGGCCACTGCTGTATCGGACGATGACGGTATGCCCGAATTGCTTGATATCGATGACAGCGATGGCGACGAGAGCGACGATGAGGCCGACGATGCTGCCTCGGATACGCTGTCTGTTGTTTCTGCGATGACGGATGGCATTGGCAACGGAGTCGATGTTGAACACGACTTGCAGGACAAAGCTTTCTTTGTCAAGCTCCTCGGTAGGTTCTCTGTTTTCTACTGCAACACGAATAGTTAATACATTTTTTAGGAAAAAAGCAGCGCGTCTGGGTCTCCGGAGTTTACGAACATTTCGACCCTCCGGAGGTCATCGAAACCGACGATGGTTTCATGCAATCCTTTAGATGCAAGCGGTATGTATTCCATATTGCTGCCCGTTCACCTTTTAATTGTTTGTTCAGAACTGGTCAACAAATTACGCGTGGATTCGGCTCCTCGACCAGCACGACCACTAACCTGCGTCGTCACGAGACTCTGTGCAATCAGAAGGAGGTCGACCCATCTCAGACGTCCCTCGCGCCCTTCGCCCAAGGTTCTACCTACACCCCAGGAAGGCTGCGCGTGCTTATGGCCAAACACATCGCCGTCAATCACCGTCCATTCTCTCTTTACACGGATGGCCCACTGGGCGAGATTATCCGTATGTTCCGCCCAGATGCAGTCATTCCCTCCGACAAGACTCTCTCGCGTGATGTCAAGGAGATTCACGCACTTTCAAAGGTCAACGTCATTGAACGGCTTAAGGTAATTGACTCCCTCTGATCGAACATCATATGTACTTATATTGTTCCATCCCAGAACGTTCGCGGCAAGAAACACACGGTATTCGATACCTGGGCATCCGGTGGGAAGCGTTCCGTGCAAGGTGTCGGCGTTGCCTTTCACGACCAAGGGCAAATGCAAGTTCTTCCCCTGGCTTTGATTCCGTGAGTCGATGGTTTATTCATGTCTTTCTTGTACTAATTTCTCAACAGCCTTCACAAGGCGCATACCGCTGAGTATCTCGCTGAGAAAACAGTCGATTGCATCCAGGAGTTCAAGTACGAGCACGACACCCTCGCGTTCATTGGCGATAACGCAAGCGTCAATCCAAAGATGGTCGCGGAGTCAATTCCTCGTCTCCCCGTGGACACTCATTCCGGCGAAGATACTTATGTTGGTTGTGCCGGTCATCAGATTGACTTGTCGACTCGCGTAAGTGTTTGAGTTGTCTAGAGTGATTCAAGGCTAACGTGTTTATAGGCTACAATGTCCCAGTTCCTTGGCAAGAAGCTGGCCAACAAAGGCTTCGCCGATTACGACGAGAACGCTGATTTTGACGAGGTCGGCAATGTCTATCTGGATGACGACGACGACAAGCCCGACGAGGAGGAGCAAGACGTTCTTTTGGCAGTTGATCGGCAGACCGAGGAGGAGGAAGAGGCGGCGGCGGAGGCGATTGCGGCGGCGTTGGAGGAGGTGCAGCTGTTGACCGACAATGATCAGAAGATTGGAAAGTCGGCTGTCACTAAGGTATCGAGCGGTGCCATCATGTAAAAACTCGTCTAATGTATCATAGATTATCAAAATCGGCCGTCGTGTCTTCAACACACAAATCATGCAAGAAGAGCTCGCCGCCCAATGCACCCTCGCCAAGCTCCAGCCACTCAAGATGATTCGCGCCGTTGCGACTCGGTGGAACTCGGTGCACCCGGTCTTGGAGCGGGCCTTGTATTTGAAGCCTGCGATCGACCGACTCGTCGTTCTACCTCAATTCAACAAGGTGCCGAAGAGGAAGATGTCCAAATTCAAGTTGACTCCGGCGGAATGGGAGATTATCGAGCAGCTTGAGAAACTCCTCAAAGTATAGTGGCTGGTTATTCAAGATTCGTTTGTACTTATAGTCAATGCAGCTTTTCGTCCTTGCATCAAAGCAGCTTTCGAAGTCCAAGGTTCCTCTCATCTATCAAGTCATCCCGATCTTCGACAAGCTTGTCGACGAGCTCGATGCCATCATCAAGAACAAGTCGAACCATGCCGTTGTTCGTGCAGGTGCAGCTCGTGGTCGTGCTCACGTCCTCAAGTATTATGCCAAGACAGACAATAATCGAGTTGTTCGTATTGCCATGGGTACGTGTTCGTATCCTTTGTCTTTGTATTTCGCTGATTATGCTTAGTCTTGCATCCGGGACTCAAGACCCGCTACTTCGAGTCCCAGAGCTGGGAGCGAGAGTGGATCGATAATGCTCTGGAACACGTTCGAGAAGAGTATGCTCGTTATCGACCAGTCGTGTCAACCGCGCCATCAGCGGCAGTTCCTGCAGTATGTGTATTATTTGATTAAGGACCTTACTGACAATTCACAGCAGGTCGCTAATCCTTTCGCTCATGTAGGCGCGATGGCCAATTTGGGCACCGACGGTGACCCCTTGGATGATTACCTCAGCACACCCGTCGTCTCCACGTGTACGAACCCACTTTCGTATTGGGCGTCGCAGCTTGATCTGCCGGACAGCAAAGGCAAGATTATCGTCACTGCGGCTGGGGCTCTTGCCCAAATGGCTCTCGATTATCTCAGTGTTCCGGGTAAGTCATGGTTTTTGTTTGCTGTGCACTCCTCATTCGCGAAATTGCAGCCACGTCGATCGACATTGAGCGTCTGTTTTCGCATGCGGGCCTCGTCGTCACCAAACATCGCTTCAACCTTTCGGATGCTTCAACGCAGGCAGCGGTACTCTTGCAGAGTTGGTGGAGGGACGAGGGGCTGGTCAACGAAGCATTCCTCACCAAGTTCTTCAATGACAAGCACCGCCGCGGAGACAAGGGCAAGGCCAAGGCCGATGAGTAGGCTATTTTTTTATCGGGTTATCGCGAGTTTATGTGTATCTACGTTTGTTGCATTCGATTATGTGCTTTTATATGTTTGATTACCTATTCATTTACAAAATACATATGCTTTTTATGTTTTAAATTGATTAATTCAAAAAATCAACGAGTCTTCGCGAGTGGATTCGCGAATACTCGCTTCTACCCGAGTACTCGTTAGACTCTTGTTGACTCGACTCGTTCGGCCTCGAGTCGTAGCCGACTCGAGTCGACAGCGAGTTACGAGCAGTAATTTACGGTCACGAGTACTCGCCCGGCGAGTGCCGAGTCAACCCGAGTAAGTACTCGTGGTGATCTCTAGCGCCATAGGTGGTTGGCATATATGTTTCGAGGTAAAAGTCGTCGTCAATCGACAACGTGAGTTCAGAAAAATGAACATGCGCGCCCGAGTTTGCGAGGCCACACAATCTCGCAGAAAACCAGGTGTAAAATTCTTGCCCGCCTAACGTGGACCACACGAAGGGAGTCACTTTGAGATGCTCAAAGTGCAACCCATTGAACAGACTGAGATTTGTATTCGGATGAATGAGGTCGCTTGTCAGGGCGGCTAAAGAGATAATGAGCACTGATTGACTGGACATGCGTAGTCACGTACATGATGCCAAGTCCAGATGGAAAGATTCAAGTCGAAGAGTGGGTGCATGCTGCAGAATATTGGACCAGACGGTCAAGTCATCGGCCTGGTGCACAGCAACCTCCAGGTGCTTAAGACTGGGAAACACTGTCTTGTGCTTGGAAATCCAATAATCCAGGCCCTCCTCGAAAATATCAGCCCGACACAGATCAGCGCGCAGGAATTCAACCGCTGGAAGTCGCACCATACTCTTTTTCGGGGCGATGTAGCGATCGTGATAATGCTGGGTATTTTGCTGCAAGCTAACCCGCTTGATCCTTGTGTCTTCCAGATATGAGAACACCTTCTCAAGGTCAAGCTCATAAACATAACTGCGAATAACAATCGCGTCAAGGGATGATGTGCGCAGGAATGCGCCGAATGCCTTTAGGAAGCGTTGGTTGCTGTCATCCCAGGCGCTGCAGTTGGTAAATGTGATGTCCATGGAAATTAAACGAGGCATCAGGCTGAATAGAGCAGAAAGAGCGGCGAGATAACCTTTGTGCACTGGAAAGTTGTTATCTGTCTGAGACATGGTTACATGGCGAATGTAGGTTTGGAGGTGGGGGTAGCGGCGCAGATGCGCGGGGAGATGAACTATGCCGGAATCTTTGCGCAGCTGATTGAGGTTGAGGTGTCGGAAGAGGGCGCGTTGGCTAGGGATGGACCATGCTTGCGCATAGTACCGCAGGTTGCTTGGGGTAGATGCGGAATCGGGGACGTAGTTAAGAATTAGTTCGACGAGTTCGGGGGGAAGAGGAGGGCTCATTATAGAACTAAAGCAACACAGATTTGGCAGAGGTGTGAAAAGAGTATGAAGGTCTTATGTTGACGGGAGGAAGCAAGACACAAAACGATCAGCCTATGATCATTTCGTACTCCGACATGCCCAGTCGAACAAGCATTGAAAGTATCGTCTCAGCACAGAATAGGTTGCCCTTCGCCATTTGAGCTCGTAAGCTCTCAGATCTTATAGTCAGCGCCGAGTTGAAATGGTGGTCGTGGCAAACGTCGTGTGATCAAGGATGTCAGCTTGACAGGGTGTATGTCAAAAAGGCTCAACGCCGTACTAAATGGACACCCGTGATTTGTGTCTATACCCTTCCTATTGTTTCGCGAACCAGACGCAGACACGGGCATCATTCAAATCAGTCCTAAAGGCACGCATGAGTTTGGGAATAGAATATATGGCGATTCGGCGAACTAACATCGTCCCATCTAAATTCGCCAGCACCGGTAAAACAACCATCGCTATACTGAGAAGCATAGAACAGTAACGCGGAGGGCAGTATCTAGGAGTCCATGTGGAGCCTGACTCGATTATGAGGGAATGGTGCACGCTCTTGGAGCGAAATACCGTGTCTGGAGATACAGATATGGGCGACTTCAACGCGGCAACGGACAATGCACGTGCTGCTATTCCCCGTTGTCCCCGCCAGCAGTCAAGACAATTCGGCGCATCCTGACGTACACGCAGTTGTCGTTCGACCTGCACGTACATAAGAGCCGGGATGTTTTACCGATTTTGTGGACATATGCTCCACGCCAATGCCTAAGGCAGATTGGCCCGAGGACGAGATGGCGGGATACGTAGACAGTCGCTGGCAGAAGCGAGGACCTGTTTGATGCATCAAACGCTTTTCTGTGAGCGTGAAGCGCAGCGCCTCGCCATCACGGCGCGTCCTTTTTCGACTTGAAGTTCGTACGCCGTCGTGAAACCGGTGCCCGTGAGCAGCAAGGGGTCTTAGCGCGTTCAACGTCAAGTCTATTACAAGGATCAATAAGGAGTCGCGGCACGGTCTGGCGGAAACGCACCAGTTCGCAAAGGTTATCGTCGACACCAGCGACGTACATCCAGCGAATCACCGTCCTTTTCCAGGATGTACTAGACGATGGACTTGGAATGAATGAAAAATCGGGAAATTGTGCACCTGAGTCCGGCCGTGCGCAAGAACGTATCGTTGCGCGCAGGATCCACTGATCACGGAGAGGGAGTGAGTTTCGGAGAGAATCCCACAGAGAGAGAGGCAGAAGGAGGCCTCGATTGTGGGGGTTCCTAACTACTGTACAAAGGAGGCTTGTATGTAGACTAAATACTATAATGAAAAGGAGTCTCCTAAATCAAGGGAATCAAATGGGAAGGAGAATGAAGAGGAAAGGGTCATCAAGGCACCCGAGCTGAGACGAGGGTGCAAGAAGGATAAGATCAGAGGGGAGTCTCCTGGGAGAACAAGGGGGAACTCCTAACTGGGCAATCCCGAACAGAGGGATTGTTACCGTTTCGTGCACAGGGAGTGCACGAACGGTACATCTCCCCCAGACCAAAGATTTCGGAACCGAAGGTGGAGAAATACGCAAAAATGGTAGATGCTGATTGTTCAACAGCAAGCACGCATCCAAGCGGTAGCTTTGCTTTGTGAAGCCACATAGACGCCCACACCCAATAGACTCGATTCTTGTCGTCCTCTCTTCCTCTCAACCATCATGTCCCATTCCAATGAACATGCACACTCACAGCACGCCATGGCGGACGATGTGCTGCTCCACTTCCAAGAGCCAAGAAGGGTGTGGGCAAGGTGGAGATGGAGATGGGCAAGGCCGCAAGGGATGGAGACAGAGATGGTAATGAACGCTGAGGAACACCCTCTATGAACAAGGTGTTCCGTCTTTTGATTCGATGAACTCGGAGGATTTGTGAAGGGAATTTGAATGGGCGTAAAAGCCCGTGGTCATGACAAGTTCGTTGGATTCGCTATGCGAATCCAAAGTGACATGAATAATCGTCAACGTACTCGATACGAGTACGCGAAGAGTGTCGTGATGTCGAGTTGATCAGACTCGACGTATGAGTAAGGGAAGGTCCAGTCACCATCCCAGAGTGATAAGTGGAGGAACAGGTGGAGTGCCCTGTCCTCAGTGTAGAGTGCCCCGACCGGGGAGTGATGAGTGGAGGAACAGGTGGAGTACCCTGTCCTCAGTGTAGAGTGTTCCAGCCGGGGAGTAGTAAGTAAGAGAGGGTCCAGACACCCATCCCAGAGAAAAAGTGGAGGAGCAGGTCCAGACACCTGTCCTCAGAGTAAGAGATTGCAATGGGTCCAGACACCCAAAGCAGAGGAAGAACAGGTCCAGACACCTGTCTTCAGAAGAAAAGAACTCCATGGATCCAGACATCCAATAGAGAGGAGCTCATCAACTTGACCGACATTATTGGCCAGTGATGAGCGGAACACCGTGAAAAGCGGATCCCTCGCGGTGGGCTCCACTTGTGCACCTGAGTCCGGCCGTGCGCAAGAACGTATCGTTGCGCGCAGGATCCACTGATCACGGAGAGGGAGTGAGTTTCGGAGAGAATCCCACAGAGAGAGAGGCAGAAGGAGGCCTCGATTGTGGGGGTTCCTAACTACTGTACAAAGGAGGCTTGTATGTAGACTAAATACTATAATGAAAAGGAGTCTCCTAAATCAAGGGAATCAAATGGGAAGGAGAATGAAGAGGAAAGGGTCATCAAGGCACCCGAGCTGAGACGAGGGTGCAAGAAGGATAAGATCAGAGGGGAGTCTCCTGGGAGAACAAGGGGGAACTCCTAACTGGGCAATCCCGAACAGAGGGATTGTTACCGTTTCGTGCACAGGGAGTGCACGAACGGTACAAAATTATTCGAAGTATACGTACCAGCCAGGTACCAGCCATGCGGCATATACTCGTGCATATGTGCATATCGCGCAGATGAAAGGTTTTTGAAGGAAGGAGAAACTGGCCGAAAGCGCGGTACGGAGCAAACGATTTGGATGGTGATGGTTCCCAATCAAGGCTGAGAAGTGCCCGGGCCGTGTTTCCCTTTCTTCCATCCTGGCCCACAATCTGAATACTTTGTTTCCGCCTATTCCCCCTCAGAGCGATCCAGCAAGATCCCGGTAGTATGCCTCATTTCCCTCGTATTTGTACGCGTACCCGCAAGCCACGGTCAGCATCATACGGAGCTCGCGCTTCACACCGCTGCTCAATGTTTGGAATCGTTCAGGGTCGTTGATACCATGCCGAGCAAGAGATAGTTTACTGAGTACGCGCTAATGAGCGTCGTTCAGCTCGAACACGTTACACGACGTATCGGCTGGCTCGGCCTCGCGCCCATTGTCGTGAAGGCGGCGCAGAAAGTAAGGGGAAAAGGATGGTATCGTGATACATACAACTCCGTGGCATCCGGCTGCTGACCGAGCATCACAGGCGAATACTTAACTGGATGGATGCATGAGGAGGAGCGCCTGTTAGACGGATGGAACTGGTTTGGACAATGTAGGCATCTCGGCGGACGTGCTGGTCGAGGTGTTTTAGGGTGGAACGGGCCGAAAGACGTGGGCGGCGCTGGGCGCGACAAGGCGTCGTGCGCATGGGATACGGCTGGAAGATGCGACAGGCGAAATATTGTCCTTTCAGACAGCCGAGACTCCGCGGGGTACATGATCTGCACATGCTTCGCTGCCTTCGGGAGCGGCCCAAGGATTGATTTATATATGAAAACATATTCGAAACGGCAAGAAGCGAGCAAAGTCGTTGTTCGGTGCACAGTGACAAGCAGGGGGGAATTTTGCGGCGTGATCGTCATGAGGTATCGTAGTATTCATCACTAAAGATGCCGTCAGTGTCGGTGGCAAGGTTTCAGGAGCATATATACGTACCTTGAGGTGCGTAATGGGAACACTAACTTGGAACGAATTCAAGCCAATTCCTTGGGCCTGGGACGTCTGGGAAAGCGTAGCCAGACCGCGTTGTTCTTGATTCTATGCAAAGGACCTCGGAGCTTTTCGTCATTGCAAGAAATGGGATTGTCCTGTCTTGATACAAGGCCACTGTCGGAAAAGCTGCGTACGGGGGGGGAAGACGGCCTTTTGGCGTATCCGCAAGGTCAAGGAGATATGTCCAGTCTATCGAGATCATCAAGAGTGCGATCCCAGAAAGACGCACCAGTCTTGGAATGGCGTAGCCAATACCAATTTCGCCGTGACCGGGTGCTTGTGGCGGCATGCGGGATGTGTGATGTACAAAAGCGGTACGATTATTCGCGCAGACGTAGGAGTTGTTTATGCCGTATATATCCTGCGCGCGCAGGGCTTGTAAGTCGAACAAACTCGCGATGTTGAGCAAACGATGATGGGGGTTGTTGATCAAGTTCCGGAAGCTCGGGCCGCACTTCCGCTACTTGCAAGTTTTGTCCATCAACCGTCGTCCGACGTTATCCACGTCTGCGATATACAGGTTATTTGCCCCAGCACGTCGCAAATTTTGTATTCTTTTGATTCACTACATATCTCACTATTCAGATACTATCGAACGAGGCGTATAGAGTGCTATCCAGCATTTTCGGTAAGTTTCAGGCGTACATCTTCATACCGTCCCTTGAATCGCGGCTTCAGGCTCTACATTCTCTGCGATGTCTCCCAAGAGCGCGCCTAATCTGCCGCCAGAGCTCATAGAGTTGATCGTCGAACATCTTCGAGGGGACTGTCTCACACTGCGAAACTGTGCACTCATATCGCGGGCGTGGACGGCTCCCAGTCAACGCGCCCTCTTCCATGATACCCGCTGGTGCAATTTTCGGGAGGTATTCCGGCTTCCCGCTCACTTCCGCCTTTATCCCCACCTCCAACGCCTCATTCAGCATCTTCATGTTCGACACGCTCCCCGGGACACTGAAATCATTTGGCAGCGGAACAAATATCTGTCTTCCCTTGCAGCATCGTTCCCTCTCATCCCACACGTAACGTCCTTGGACATCACATTCGACAGATCCCGACCCTGGGATGCTCACGACCGATTATTCGTTGAGGCATTCGGCGCCTTTCTGCGCCAGTCGGAATGCCTTACGGCGCTTGCTGTTCATGGTCTTCGGGACCAACTGGATTTCCGAAAAATGTTCTCGTTGTTGAATGGTACAATGGTTCAACGACTCTCGTTGGGCACGATGTTCTACAACCCGTACAGACCAATTCAAGTGGATTTTTTCGACACAACACTCAGCGTTGCCTGCCTTCCTGCAGTGGAACTGCTCCAAATCAATCCACGCAACGCCTTTGAACTTTCCAGTGGGTTGAAGTTCTGGCTCAGCCAACAACGCGTAATGTTTCCCAATCTAAAGCACTGCGAGTTTGTTGCGAACGATTCCTCCGATCTCGTCATGTGGCTCCGTGATATTATGCAATCCACAGCTCTGCAATTGGAATCACTCCGACTGGGATTAAATCATTGTTCCGAATGTTCGTTATTTCCCGTTTTACTGCCGTTAGTAGCAAATTACATGAATCCGTTAGACCTCTTCGACACCCACTACAGCGGACCGCCGACTTTCGGCCTCCTCGAAGGTCTTCACGTCAAGCATTTTATGCTATGTATCTATGAACCCGGTCTCCTGTGCTACGAAGTGCAGATAATGATCGACTGGTTCTCCTTGATCTTCCGCTCCCTGGCTGATTCGGGCTCAGCCATTCATTTCACCGAACTCACGTTCACATTCACCAAACTCACGTTCGCATACACCAATCCCGATATCGAGGGTATCCCAGGCAGGTGGGCAACGCTAGATGAAGTACTGTCCCATGCGGCATTCAGCGGTGTGCAGCGCATTCACTTCGAGAAGGAATCTGAGGAGAGGACTCTTATCACCGACCAGGCGCATCCGGAGCTCGCGTCTACAATACGGCGCACTTTGCCGTGTCTTGCCAGTCGAGGAGTTCTCTGCTTTTCTTAGGATATGGACGGGAAGGAATTCCATTGGTACGTACATAGGTAAACAGGCAGGTAGAAGTGTCAATAACTGGTCAAGCGTGTAGGTGGCAAAATACTAGTCTACCAACTTGTATTACTATGTACCTAGGCAAGTCGGACTGGGTAATTCATTCGATGTATCGCACTTTCTTCGTCCAGGCTCTTTAGCCAACTCTCCGACAAACCGTAAACTTGATATCGATCACGAGACCATGAACCAACTATCCATGCCACAAACCAGGACTGAAGGACAGACGCTCACGCTCAAAGAGTACCTGTAACCAAGTCCATTCTAACATCTCTTCGCCGAGTAATAACGAGTTACATTACAGCAGGAGAAAGCTGCAAACGGGTGAACTCTTGTAGGTCGTTCTTTGTTGCTCCCCCTGCCCTAATTGTTCACCTTCCCAAAAACGGGCTCCCATTGACCTATCCCGACACGCCTGCCGCCCGTAGACACCATCGTCAACGGCCGCAGGACCCCCACCTTCATGTTGTGTTGGAAACTCGTCATCGACGAGGTTAACCACTGCAAACACGACTGCGACGCCTCTGATCTCCGGCGTCTATTCACGCTTCCGCGCTGGAAGGAGCGTAAATACGCGGACCAATTTGGGTGCGTGTCAAGCTTGCTGCTTTTCGCAGAACCTGAAAATGTATAGAGTCGAGATGCTTCCCCGGCTGCAGGTCGTCGGTCGCTACCTCCTTGTCCTCTTCGGCGTCAATCTGAGCGAAGAGTATATGGATTTGATTATGAGGCCTGAGCTGGTGGCTGCGGCGAAGGAGGCGTATGATATACTAGACGAGATGCCTCCAAGTCGCGAGCTCAAATGGAGAAGGATGGATCCATGAAGTGTAGTAGTCCTAGAGTGTTGAGTTTACGTGGAAGTGTGGCTGACGCCACTCACTGATAACAAGGCAATAGACTCCAGGATCTTAGTGAAAGCTGTGAATACCAGTAGCTACTAGTGTTTAACGTTCCCTGAGCTTTTTAACCTCCTGCGTCCCTAGTACGGGTCCATCCCAGCTAAGTATCATTGTATACAGCTTGTCAACACCTTGACATGGATTAAAGATTTGAAGTAGCACAACGCGAAACAAACTAAGAATCCAGGACCAACGCAGAAATGTAAAGTAACGGTACTAGCCTGTTCCTCATTTGTCAACATCGCAAGACTTCCTTGTCCACTGGTCAGCCAATCCCAACCGATGCGGGCAGCAAGATTTTACCGTTACCGTTACCGTGGGGTCCACGGTACCGTGGCACGGCACCACGGTAGCACAGCCACAGAGCCCACTGCCCGCTGTCTTAACTGGTGAATTTTGGTAGTATACTCAGCTTACAAGTACCGTAAGAGGTCTATACGATACTGTAGACTACACCTCTCAAAGTCGATTACCTGTAAAGATGTAATTCTGTGTCAAATATGCATGATATTGACTTCACGGAAAAGGGCGTGACCACGGTAGCCACGGTAGCGGCCACGGTACCACGGTAGACCTTTTTACGGTAACGGTAACGGCTCACGGTAGGCCACGGTACTGAAACGGTAACGTCTACGGCCACGGTAGTGCTCCACGGTACTCACGGTAGCCCTACGGTAGTACGCACGGTCGTGATGGGAAGTGACAGTGGCGTGACAAGAGGTGACAAGGGCGTTACAGTCTGTGGATCAGCTGTCGATTCGGTCGTAACTTCTGGGGCTCTGAGTTGTAAGTGAGGTTTCATTAGAACAGCCAGCCTAAAGGTTATATCTAGGGTGTCTACCAATATCTAATACACTGTCCCAATGTACGGCGCGCTATGAGGTCTGCAGCTGTGATCTGCTAAGGTTCTTTCTTTGTCTTTCGACTTCGTCGCGGCTTTGGACGCTTCTGCTCTACGACTTGCACTTGTCGTGGTGAAGGAGTGTCATCCGCTTTCTTGAGATCAATGTAGCCTGGACCAGGCTTGAGTCCAAGTCAGACTTGTGAGGCATTGAAGCAAAAACATCGAGTACATACCTCAACTTTGTGATCTCTGCCGTGACGCGCATCATCACTCCATGATGGACACAGCGACCATCCATCTTGATGATGACCGGCGTCAAGTCCCCATTGGCGGTTACCAGCAATCCCTGCAGCCTTCGAGCGAGTAAACATATGGTCTTCCAGCATAGCATTTGGCTTGCCTCTAAGTCAACGTCGACAGGCGTGAAGCGAGTTTCTGCCGCCAATGTCTTTCCAGTAAGGGCAAGTAGCTGCTCCCATGCCGAATCGCAGGCTGAAGGGAAGTCGACCGATGAATCAGCCTTTTGCATACGCGATGCTAGAAGAAGTGTTCGTTAACCCGTCCAGCATTAGGAAGAAGGGGCGCAATTGTTCCAGCCGTGGAAGTCCAGTACTTCAAGGCGCTGGCGTGAGGATTTTCGTAAACTACCTTCTTGAATGTCAACTCCACTTTTGAGTCCAAATGAAGCTCGCGAGTAGGGCGAGGATGACAGTGGAATCCGCTGTCGATGAATCGTACACCACCACTTCATGTGTAAGTGACGGCGATGATGCACTTTCCGTCATCACCTCCAGTGCACTGCATATCATCAAAGGCACCCACAGATGCATGCTTTCTCCAGGTGATGCGCTCGCGAAGAAGTCTTCGTGTGTACTCGTTGTTCGTGCACTTGAATCTGATGTATCCAAGGCATGTCCGACGGTACATGGCCAATGCATCATCAGGTGCTTCGTCTTTGCGAACACACCGTGAGTGTCGTCGAATGTGAAGTTGCCGTCCGGATATCCATCCCACGTGTCCGCCAGCTTCTCGCTCTTCATGTACAGACTCAGTGCTGAGTTTACGGGCTCGTCGTCATGGCCTGAAATTTTGGTGGAAGGGGGAGGGTTGGAGACTTTGGATAGGGAATCATGGTCAACGGCAGGACGAGAGTGGAAGTTTAGATGGACGGGGTCTCGTGAAATGGATTTGAAATCGACGAAGTACCATGTCGAGTGGCGTCGACGGACATGCTATGTACTGTCCGTGTCATACTAGCCGGATTGTTCTTGTCTTTTCGAAAAGAGATGTGACGAGTGTACCGGGCTTTTTTTGAACAATGTGGGTTGGTGTCTGAGTCACTGCTGAGGGATTCCGAGCTCGACAGTGCACGTTTCAGAGACCTTCCAACTCGGGAGGACGACAAAGCGTCATGGCGTCGCTTCTTGACAGGACGATGCTCAGAATCCGATTTACGGGTGTCCGACTCGTCGTCACAGAGCACCCATTTCAACGCTCGTGTTCCAGACTTCACAACACGTTGAATTTGAACGTGTGTTCCATCTTTTGCACATTTGAATATCAGAGACATTGATTGGGATCGCGCAGGCGATGATTTCACCAATCCCTCGTCCAAGCCGTCCTGTTTCCGAGGTCTACTAGACGAACCGGAAGAAGCAGGTACACTATCTGCAGTCCTGGTCGCAGGACGAGGCAAGGTATAACCGATGACATGGCCTGAGATCGATTTAGCCACCGGTCTGCTCCAGTCAATGGCACTTACCAGAATAGGAAGAAGAGAGTTCACCATTATCCTATTGCTGTCGATACTGATGAGTCGGCAGAACTGCTGAATTTCGAGTTCGAAGTCCGTCCAGTGTCTGGATCCAAGTGTTCGAGCTGTTTTGTGAGAAGGCGACTCGGACCGAATTTGCCCTATAAATATGTCGGGGGAACTGCCTCCAGTAAGAGAAATTTGACCCACAATGATTTTTAACATCGTGTCAGCGTAGTGGAACGCGTACAAGACACTATTAGGGTCTGTACCGGCCAACAATGCAGCCAAAATCAACATGGCCGAATTAGCTGGCAGTCACCAAAGAATTCCAGATACACAAGACACAGCGGAGGCTGAGAGAAACAGAACTGATATTCAAGGAGTGAATATCGCGTCACAGAGCATACTGCACTGAACGATGATCGTATAAGATCAAGACGCGTTCATCAAGGACCGAACATAGGCCACATGGCTATTCGCGGTTACCCGATTTGGTGGATCAAGATCATGCTCACTCATGCGCGCCTTCAAGCCATTGCTGTATTCTCTAGGTAGGTGCGGTTGGAGACCTTTCTGGGAGCGCGTTACAACTGCGTTACGAAGCTGCATAACGCTGTGACAGCGCTGCATAACGGTGTGACGGCCACGGTACAGGGTCAGCCCTTGTCCCTGCCCACGGTGATCTTGTAGCAGTACCGTGCTGTCCACGGTAACGGCCACGGTAATGGCCACGGCACCACGGTAGGTGCCACGGTAAAATATGATAGCCCCAACCGATGCCTATCATCGACATCCTCTTCCACCGCACCCATCAACTCGGTCCTCTCCACGAACGTGCCGTCAACAGATCATGAGGACGCTCGCAGAATAGCGATGAAAGTTCAAAGACGATCAACATTGGCCCATGCATATGCGCAGCAGTTCACGGTTCGGAATCGGAAGATCCTGGTACGCGTAGTCAGGATCTACAACCCACGCGTTTCGTCCACGCTGAGCGAGAGTCCAGGAACTAGAAGGCAGGCTGTCTTCGCGGGGCGCAACATCGAAGAAGAGATGTCCAGTCTAAGTATTCCCAGCATCAAGACGCTATCTGGGACGGTCTGTTTCAAAAACGTACTGGAGGTCTTTAACGGCATTCACGTCGTCCTCCGCGAATTCGCCGCCTAGGCCCGAAAGCAATGCTTCTTATGAAGATACAATCTGGGCATAAATATGAGAGAATGATAGTCAATCATTTGGCGAGGACGCACGGTAGGTATGATAGCCGTAAATCCTATGCTTGGATGAAGTGGCCTTATCAAGTATATGGCGGTGGTGGTTCTGATCCTTCCAGTGCGGTATAAGCCTCGACGATGAGATCGAATTGTGCCACTGTCTGCGATGAATGTCTCGCGAAAGAGGGAACGGTTTGACGCACGGTTGGGCTTCAAGTTCGTTGAGATTATAATTTGTGACGCCACGACATAGACGAGCAGACGAGATGGTAAGATATGCCATCGTGCTGTACAAGATCTGTAGATTCAAATCAGCCGGACATGGGAGAAATGTTGAATGAAACACAGACAAAAGGGCGTCATTTCATGCACGTCCGCTATCCAGAACCAAAATGTTGGGGCGATATGACTGGGATTGTCCGTATGATATTGGAGATCGCTGTTGCACCCGCGTACCACTGAGCTTTGGAACATCGGGCGAGTACTGACAGAGTAATGAAGAGCGCTAGGGACGAATTAATGTGAATGTGTCGAGCAACATGGACGCGACTACGCACCAAGTCTGAACGCGTGTCGTCGAAATCCGGATGACATATCTCTCGTCGGCCTGTTCGAGCCAAGGCAGCAAGCATGCCTGGTTTGGGCGACCAAATTCGTCAAACCTTGATACGCGACACCTGGCTTTGGGTTTGATGCTCCTCGACCGCGTCTCCAGCCAATATATTGTCTTAGGCGGAGCAGGGCGCCGCCGTCGCGCAGCGGCCTATTTGGCGTGTCCTCTTCCAAAAAGGCCAGTATACATCGGAAAGACGCGTCGGCAAGCGGCTCGAGCCGGATTGTCCGTATGGCAGGACCTGAAGGTATTGGTCGAAATCAAGTCTATACCTGCTTTGAATATTCATATCAGCAGGACACGCTTACAGGGCGTGCAATAAACGCACCAGAGCCGCCCATGGAACACAACAAATTTCCGATCGATGATGGTGGTTCATGATCAAGTGAGATGCCGCCTTTGTCTAAGATTCCGACCTTCCTTCTACTACCACCATACCTTCTGCGTCTTCTGCAACTAAGCTCGAGCGTGCCTTTAGTACAGAACATTTGATCCTTCGAGTTCGTATCTTTCTCAATTTAACGTGTATCTAAACCTGAATGCATTCAGGTGAAGAGTCCTTCTATTCTCGTTCGACTAACTGCAGTCCATTCCGAGTCCCGACGTGGCCAACCTTTTCGGTAAGTTTCAAAAAAAAACCCACGCTTAGTACCAACTAATCCACATCTTCAAGGGCTACTACACCTCCAATGAATAATCCTCTTTTACTCCCAGAGCTCGTGGAGTTGGTCGTTGAACAGATTGCGGACCGTCAACGGCCGGAGTATAGCTATGACTGGCTGCTAAATTGCGCACTCATATCACGAACATGGGTCGTGCCCTGCCAGCGCGCCCTCTTTCGCGAACATTACCTGTACGAATCCGATTGCGCAGTCCCCCTCCTCCACCACCTCCGACGCTATCCTCACCTCCAAAATTTCATCCAACGGATGGAGCTCTTCCTCCCACTGACTCGGATGCACGACCACAACGAGACACTCAACGACTATCTGTCCTGCCTCACTGCATTATTCCCTCTCATGCCTCGTTTAACCTATCTCCACATCACATTCGACAAATCCCGATCCTGGGATACTCACGACCGCCAATTCATCGAAGCATTCAGCGCTTTCCTGCGCACATCTGAATCCCTTACAGACCTTGTCATTGACAGCCTTCAAGACGAGAACGACTTTCAACAAATGTTCTTATATTTGGAAGGCACCA
The DNA here is from genome assembly GCA_015501595.1 of Hymenopellis radicata. NCBI lineage: Eukaryota > Fungi > Basidiomycota > Agaricomycetes > Agaricales > Physalacriaceae > Hymenopellis > Hymenopellis radicata. Next base: position 42,148 of record JADNRX010000221.1, on the reverse strand, counting down.
ATGTTAAACGCGTCTCTTTGTACACGACCAGTTACCAACCGGACGGTCCGCTTCGGGTAGATTTTTTCAGCTCGACACTAAGTGTCGTACACCTTCCCGCTATTGAACACCTTTGTGTGAAGCTGGACTACTACTTAGAACTGCACAGTGCCCTTGAATTCTGGCTCTGCCACTGCTCCCAGATGTTTCCCAACTTAAAACACCTCGAGGTTGTGGTCAGCCATGCTTCCGATCTAGGCCGTTTATTTCGTGATATTCTGCGACCTGAAGCTCTCCGTTTGGAATCGTTCAGGCTGGACTTAATGCGTCGTTCGTGATTCTCTTTCTGACCCAGATGCAATCCTAACGAAACCCTTAGAATATGACGCTCGTCATGACCTGCCGAGTGATGCGAGCCTCTTCGAAGGCCATCACTTTGATCATTTCAAGTTACGCATCTCTGGCATCGGTAATGGGTGCCGCCAGACGCGGAGACTCATCAACTGGCTCTCCTCAATGTTCCGCTACCTCGCCGATTCGGGCTCAACCCTACATTTCACGGAGCTCACATTTACATTCATCAGTCTTGGCTACCTGAAGGCTGTTCCATCCGGCGAGTGGACAACAATTGATGGCTACCTCAAGGCTGTTTCAGCCGAGTGGGGAACTCTCGACGAAATACTATCCCATTCGGCATTTAGGGGCGTGCAGCGCATTCACTTTGAGGCTCACTCGTATGAGAGCACTCTCATTACCGACCAGGCGCATCCGGCGCTTGCGCGCGCGATACGGCGCACTTGGCCGTGCCTTGCCAGTCGGGGAGTTCTCTGCTTTTTGTAGGAACAGTACAAGGATATCAAGGCATCTTGTAATCGGGTGACTGAGGGCATGTCGAACCGGAGGGATAAACGTGAGTAGTAGCCGATGTCGTGTCTTCGAAATACACCGAAAGAACTGTAAACCTCTTCGCCAATGTTGTTTGGACGCTTTGCTCTATCTCAACTTGCGAGTCAATGTCTTCTTTCTTTCGTCTAGGTATAGAGCAGACCTCTGTGCAATTGCCGAAGTAGGAACATTGCCAGATCATCTTGCATGACCTTGCGGCGGGCCCTATGTGCTACCTCAAAGTCTGGGCTCGTCGTACTAACCGAATTCTAATGCCCAGCAGGTATACAACTCCATAACACTGTGGCGGTGGTGTACGTTCAGTCGTGTATTATTAACCGGTGGTACGAAGCACTGGACCAAGACGCTGAATCCGGCCATCGACAGGACAACCTGAACGCCTGATGGAGTGCGTTTTCGTCGTCTTGATTGGTTGTCATTAATGGTTGTGCTACCTCCAAAACCTTGATCAACATTGTGATTCCTCGAGAGTGGATTGACCATTCCGACTCCCGAGACGTGTGCACTTGAACATTCGGTGTTCTTCTCCGTGAGCCTGGTCTGCGCACTAGACGGGCGAGTCAACAACTCCGGACAAGGGCACGTATGAACCATACTATTTTCCCACCCGAGAAGTGGTCATCAATATTACAAAGCATCGAGTTAGAATCATTGCAGGCGGTGTAGGTATACGGAAAACAAGCAAGTCAACGGTAGCGTTCCACCGCCTTTTGCGCATCTGCAAGCACATCTTGCCTCCCATCCATCTTCCAGGCAACGTCTAACCCCTGATCCTTCAAATTTAATAAGAACGACGCTAATGTCGAGGTCTCGTAGGTGATGTGTGGCTCGTGGACGTAGCTCTCCAGCGTCAATTTTGAGAGCCTTGACACGTTTCCCGCAACGTTCCAACGCGACGCGAGCATGTCATAGAGTTTGGAATTGTTGAATAAATGGTCTACTGTCATGTCGCATGTGATTGCCAGCTCGCGCAAGCCGGGGAGAGGTTGTTGAGAGGGTGTGACTGTCAGGCTATCAAGCAGTGTTGAGACGTCGCTCAACAAAGGATATTCCGCATAACCGAGATTCAGATGGAGGGAAATGAGATTGGACATGCGCCAAATGGATGTCATAGTTTGTGGTTCGAGGTAGACGGCGGCGGTATCGAAAGTTTTCAGATTACACTGAGGGCGATCAAGCAGGCGACTAAGAACTGTGTCGTAATTTTGGCGCGGCTGAACTGGACAGGTGCTATGACGCCCGTTGTCTTCGTGGAGGATTAGATTCTCTAGATGCGGCAGTGATATACTGTCGAGAGCAAGGGAGATACTGCATGATGGACTGAGAGTCAAGTGAGTGATGTTCTCATGAACAAATACGGTCCTTGTTTGGCTTTCCTCCTCGTCCCCTATGCAAGAAATCCTCAGACGTGCGAGGTTCTCCGCGGCGATAATAAATCGATGAAACGACCCCGCACCTGCAAACGGTCCGATGAAGGACGTCAAAGTCTGCCACTGCCCTTGTACGGATTTGAAAGCGCTGAACGGCAGATTCATCTTAAGGGAACGAAGAGACGCGTGGAACACGATATCGTATGCCTTCAAGGCCGGGAACGGGCCGTGGGTTTGCACCTTGAGACATTTCAAAAGCCTCAGGTCAGACTTGGAGAGCATGTCGAAGAAGCATTCTGTCTCGAGTCTCCCTGTGTAGATATCCAGCTCTTGCAGTCGGATAATATGCCCAGAGAGAGCGTCAATCACAGCATCTGTGGTCTCCTTTGAGGTCGTGCGTGGCCAAAAATATAGCTTTACATCAAGAGGGCGTGGATTAGAAAGGACGAGATGCTGTTCAAGAACGTCGATGAAAAACTTGGCATCATCTGCGTTGGGGCGATAAGCAGACACGCGGGACCACAGTGACGGGGCAGAGCGTGACAATGTGCGCCAGAACTTGCACACATAGCCGAAGCTACACGGTGGTTGTTGAGGATGTAGGGCGTGAAAAGACGGAACGTCCACGAGGGAAAAGATATGAAGGAGGATTTCACGGGGAATGGAACGGATGGGCGCGGCAAGGGACTTGGTCTGCTCGATTTCGGCGCGCGTTGACGCGATCTCCTGGCGCTTTAGCGCTATCAGCTCTTCGAGGCATGCCAGATCGTCTTGCATGACTTGGTGACGAGCCTCCAGTACAGCTACGCGAGCCGGGATACAGGGAATCGCGGCGCTAGGTGGCGCGTGTCCCGAACGTATGATGCTGAGAACATCAATGTTCCAAGGCAATTGGGGGTCGGTGGTGGATGGGGCCTCCGGTTTGAATCCGCAGCGCGAGCAAGTTGACATTTTTTAGCCTTGTACAGAGTCAGTTATAGAGAAGCGTAGGTCAGAAAATGGTGCTCACGGCGTTTGGTGGCCGGGTGGTGGTCAAAGGCAGAAGCACGCGATAAGATATGATTGGAGATCAGATTGCTCCTTTGTACCGTCAATTTGAATACTGACAAACAGTGAGCAAGTAAGCGTAGTTGTTAATATTGTAACCAGTCTAACAACTAAGTATATGCTTGATATTGAAATGTTCACATGCGCTTCATGTTGACACCGTCAACCCCAATCCGTTCTCGAGCCTTTCTCGCCTCTTCGAGCACATCCGTTTAATCCATAAGAGACTTCCAACCCCAGATTCCAAGTCCAAGAGGGACATCGCTAACGTCGACATCGCGTATCATACACCACGACTACTCTTCTTCCAACGTCTGCCGGGCATGTCTCCGCTGTCTCATGACAGCCCTTGAATCCGGACTTGCTCTGCCGCGCTCGCCTCTAGAAAGTCGACTCCGTCCTACAACTGGGGCAAATAGTTGTCGAGGTATTATTTGCTTCGAGGAGCTCGGACTAAGACGAGCAATGTTCTCTATCGCGCAGTGTAGTTGACCGCGTCCCAAGGAACGATTCTCTGACCTATTCCGAATCTTCTCCTCCAACTGCACACTGCGGGGTTTGAACGCGGCTTAGCATATAAGCAACGTCGGTCCACACCTGGAACTTCGCTCCTTTAAATGCAGCTGGACACAATTTCGACAATCTGATCTGTCGCAGACGGCTGTTTCCTTGTGCGCGCTTCCGCTAGCTGCATCTTCAACAACTTGTTCTCCTTCCGGTAACCGTTTCCCCTAGCCCTCCATTTTCAAGATTGTCGCGCCCGCCTCACGTCCCCACTTGACGCGATATCCGTAGCGAGAGCGCTCAATCCTTCGTGAGCGGGTCATGCTCAACCAGAACCGCATCCTTCCCAACATGGAACAGCCGATGCTGCTCCGTCATGCCCTACACTTGCTCCACAAGGAGGCGTCCTGGTCAACCATTCCTTGATAGACCGCTCGACAGATTCAATATCTGCACAGCCATCGCTAAAGCATCCTGCGTGCGCAATATAAGCATAGGTGAAAGCTCCTTGTGGGAGACTACGAGCTTGCTGCTGCCTTCAGACTTGGCAACTAGACATGTATTCTCGGCTTCTTCGACGCCCTTGAGCAGACGTGAGAGGGTAATCGTATCGCTCGGACAGGCTTTCGCTGGAGGGTAACGGACGATAGCAAAACCGTATGAGAGGCAGGGGGAGGGAAGGACAGTGGGAATTGGGCATTGAGGGAAGGGTAATATTGGACGGGTAGAGGGTTCGGAGGAGTCGATATCATCGTTGAACAGGTATAAGCCTTCGCTGGAAGGCAACATCAAGTGACAAACTAGGTCGTTCGTGCACTTGCAGTTGGGCAGCAGCCTGGGAAAGGTAGGATCCAATACGACTCGTCCCGAAGACTCGTAAGGTGTAACATCTTTATCATGAATACGGCCTAGAAGTGTTCGAAGGGAGCACAGTGCATAGATCGTCGACGGTAGACGCGTGAGGGCCCGTAAAGTGTCTTCGTATGACCATTATAGAAGGCTGGAGTGGCGAATACGCCGACTGTTATGACATCGCGACGGAGGCTAGTAGTGCAAGACGTCACCACGCCTGAATACGCCTGAAAGCTTGTGTTTGCGTCAATTAGCGGCGAGGCGTAATGGCGCTGCTTACTTGGCAAAAATGGAGCGAATGAGAGTGCGGAGAAGCTGATACACCAATCCACAAGGCCCACATTCGCGATTCAGATGGGCTCTGCAAAGTGTTCGCAGGTACTGCATATCTAATAAGGCTTTCCGGCGCCCTATCCTCAAGCTCGAGTTAGCTTGAACGCCCAAGGCTGGCAAGGAAAACACGTACGGCGATCTGCCTTTGGAACCGCTGGGCCGAACAAGAGAATCCGGCGGGCGACTTCATACAAACTACCGTTCATTCAAAGCATGAATTCATTATCACCAGGCAAGACTGTCATTGCACGAATCGGTTCAAGGCTACCGGACATTCGGTCTGGAAAGGAAAAGTCGGCAGGGCGAGACTAAGACTATGGGATTGCTAGTAACGTGTCTAAAGACGCTTTCATTAGAATGCGCATTGAAGGAGAGGGCATTATGCACTTCAACGGACCGCCTAATTGCTCTGAGCTTTCTGGAGTTCCAATTCACCTGTGACCTGTCCTCGCTCGTTTGCTGAGGTGGATCGAATCGGTATCTACAACGAGACGCGACGACCATGGCGACGGTCACGGCGAGACCTGAAATCCTGGGGTGATGCAGTATTTGCCTAACAAATATGAGTAAAGACTAGATGACACTGGTGATGGCACTCACATACAGATGAATTTGGATATGTAGTAGCGAATGCCTTGTGGAACGACCCTGCCCTCACCGGACATGAAAGCCTTCTGGAAGAAGGAATTGCGAGCGAGCAAGATCCGAGCAAAATATCACGATTCCCGTCCCGCTCCGTGTGACGTGTATGCGCTCAGGTTTTCCGCGCGACGATGGGAGACCAGGAACTTGACGACGTAAGGTTCTTGCTCAGGCACTGCACGTCTACCCTATCAGTAGGCCGTCAATCAGAAAGAACATTCACGTACGAGAGACAGGTTGATGCTCGCTGGTCAATCCTCTTGAACACAGTATATTCTCTATGATTCTGAACGTAGCCCGGCGGTCGCTTTTTCTCCGACCGTCCTAAGGTCAGTCCTGCATGTGTATCGTTCGCGTGTTCCTGGTGCGAAAACATCCGGGGACATAACAGACGGTAGCGGCGGCGGTCACCCGTAAGAGATTTGACAAAAGGGCTCCATCATTTCCTCCTTGCGAATGTTGGCGGACCTTCAGACGAATGTGACGTTGGCGGAGGGAAGACCTATGACAATTAGCGAATGGAAGGTAGTGCATTCCCCAAGACGCACAAGTCGCGTAGTCCGGGTCTTCCTTTAACGTTGATCCCGTTTTCTAGCGCGTTGGTTGAGCCCAGGCGAACTAGTTTAATCATGAACGAGCCCCGGAATTTGGTATATGTCCATCGCCGCCTCCGAAGGAACCGAATGTTGAGCGATATAATGGGGTTACCACTGAGTTTGAGGATATGGGGCGATTCGGTGAAGAGGACGTGCCTGACACCGATACACAGAACAGATTGGTTAATTGCTAGGAATGAATAAATTTGGATTTGTTGAGTGATATGGACGCGACTACGCACTAAGACTGGGCTCCTCGAAACCTGAGGATGATTTCTCGTCGGCCTGTTCGGGCCAAGACAGCAAGAGGTGCCCAACTTGCAGTTTTCAAGGCCAATACGGGTGACCAATTCGTCGGGCTTTCATGTGCGACACCTGGCCTGGAGGCTTTACGTTCCTCGATTGCGTATCCGGTCAAGATATTGTCCTAAGCGTTGACATGGAGTAGGCCTCGCCGTCGCGCTGCGCCGTACTGGGAGGCGTGTCCTCGATTGGTAATAAGGAAAAGGCGCGAGCCGGATCCGTATGGGCTGGAAGGAGGTTGGGTTGGCCTGTTGGTCGAGATCAAGTCGTTACCTGCTTTGAACAGGGATATCAGCAAGTTACGTCTGCGCGCGCCGGAGCGTGTAGCCAACGCACCAACTGCCCATGGACGTATCAACCAGGCAAAATTAACAGGAATCAAACACAGATTAGACCTTTCCACAAACGATGATGGTGGTTCGTGATCCAAAGCGCGATCAAGCCGCTTTTGTCTTCTGACCGTCATCATCCGTACCCACGTTTATTCGACATACATTTCGGAAGGCTGCGTCTTCTGCGACTAGGCTCTAACATTTTCTTATAGCCCGGCTGGTACATAACATTTCCCACATTCGAGTTCCGAGATCATTCTTGCCAGTATGTCTTTCTCAATTCAAGTGTATCTAAACCTGATTCCATTCTGGTGAAGAGAGCTTCTATTCGCGTTAGACTAACCGCCGTACATCTCTCATGAACAATCCTCTTTTACTCCCAGAGCTCGTGGAGTTGATCGTTGAACAGATTACGGTCTGTGAATGGCCGGAGTATAGCTGTGACCGGCTGCAAAGCTGCGCGCTCATATCACGGACATGGATCGTTCCCTGTCAGCGCGCCCTCTTTCGCGACATCTCCTTGTATGACTATAATCGGGTAGTCCGCTTCCTTCCTCACCTCCGCCGCTATCCCCACCTCCAAAATCTCATCCGATACATGAAAATCTGGCAGACACCACCCCACAGCGAGGCACGGAACGACTATCTATCCTGCCTCATTGCCTTATTTCCTCTCATCCCTCGTTTAACCTATCTCTGTATCACATTCGACAAATCCCGATCCTGGGATACTCACGACCACCAATTCATCGAAGCATTCGGCGCTTTCTTGCACACATCTGAATCGCTTACGGAGCTCGTCATCCGCAATCTTCGTAGCGATGCCGATTTTCAACAAATGTTCTCATATTTAGAAGGTACCAACGTTAAGCGCGTAGTGTTGTACACGGAGCCCTATCCCCCGGACGATCCGTTTCGGGTGGATTTTTGCAGCTCGACAATAAGTGTCCTAAACCTTCCTGCCATTGAACTGCTTCGTGTCGATTGGCCAGATGTCCTACAACTGCACATTGCCCTTAGCTTGTGGCTCCGCCACTACCCGACCATGTTTCCCAATTTAAAACACTTGGAGGTTGTCATCAATCAGTCTTTCGACCTAGACCTATTGTTTCGGGATGTTCTACAACCCGTATCTCTCCGATTGGAATCATTCAGATTGGAATTGATGCCTCGTTCGTTTATTGTTTGTTTGTCTCCTCAAAGCAAGTCCTAATGAAATCGTTAGGCGTCCTAGAAGACCTGGCGCTCTACGAGGGCCTCTTCGAAGGCCTTCACTTCAACCATTTCAAGCTATGTATATCGGAACCCGGTCTCGGGCGCTACGGGGCGCAGACACTCATCAACTGGCTCTCCTATACGTTGCTCCACCTGGCCAATTCGCGCACAACCGTTCATTTCGTCGAACTCACCTTCACATTCGTGGAGATCGACGACGTCGAGGCAGTTTCAGCTGAGTGGGCGACACTTGATGAAGTACTGTCCCATGCGGCATTTACCGGCGTGCAGCGCATTCATTTCGAGGAGGACTCTGATGAAAATGACCTTATCACCGCCCAGGCGGAGCCAGAGCTTGCATCCGAGATACAGCACGCTTTTCCGCGCCTTGCGAGTCGGGGAGTTCTTTGCTTCGAGTAGGGAGGATGGGAAAGTGTAGCGCAAAGTCGTCTGAGGAAGTCGAACCAGAGGGACAGAAGTGGTAGCCAACTCGTATTATAAAGGACGCGTAGTACGCCTCACGCGATGTATTGTATCCTTGTCATAACGTACGTACTGAAGATTTGAACGGAAACGCGAAAGTAGTTAAACGAGCTCACATCATGTGATCGATAACACAACGTGTCGGGTTAAAAACGGGCTGCCTCTTGTGGCTTGCCATCATCGAACACGTTCCCGGAATCGTTCTACAGAGGCAGCAGTAACGACTCTTCAAGTTGCTGTACTGTCCGACTTTGCCACTACTGCCACGCTCGGAACAGATAAACAGGGAAATTCAGACTTCGCATTTGTCCACGCATTTTCCCTTCCGACTTGCATCAAGTCGTCGCCGCTACACATTTTCTGGGCCAAGACAACCCTTGCGTACGAGCCGTCTCCGGACACCGTTCGCGTCGGCATTTAACGCGTGCGTCTTTTTTTGAGTCCCTGCTCGCACCAATGACCCCGTTCAGACGCCAACCGGTCGCGGACTGACGCGTCTCTGTTAGACTCTTTGAGTCTTTCTCAAGGCAAGTCCTTCTTTCTCATCGTCCGAACACTTGATGTCAACAAATCTACATCTTCCTAGTTCTATCCTTCCTTCACGATGTCATCGCATGGCCCTTCTCTCCCACCCAAACTCGTGAACATGATCGTTCAGTATCTTTCCGACGACAAGCGCGCGTTGCGGAGCTGCACATTGGTATTGTGGGCATGGTCTAGCCTTAGTCAACGCACTCTGTTTCGCAACGTGTGGTTGGATCTTTACTCCTACTCAAGGATGACTAAACTGCTTCATGAGCTCTCATCCAATCCCCATCTCCAAACACTCATATGCAGAGTGTTGATCGCCAAACGAGACGAGACGCAGAAGTGGAGCGGCTCCGACGATGTTTCCCTTCCCACCTACATGTCTTGCCTCGCATCTGTGGTTTCTCTTCTCCGAATCTAGTATTCATGGAATTCTACTTTCTGGACACGGGGAGGGGGAATAACGGCGCAATCCAGTCTTACTTCGATTTGATCCAAATCTCGAGGAGCCCTCGACTCGTCGAACTTGACTTTGAGTTCATCTCTAATGTTGAAGACTTTCATGCTGCGTTCGAGGCTTTGGAAGGAACTAATATCAAGCGAGTTACCTTGTCTGGTGTCTTCGATGAGCCTGCTATAGTCGGTGTGGGTGCTTCGGTCAAGCGCTTGCACCTTCCCTTGCTCGAACGTATTTGCCTTGCAGGCAGCGGTCTACCCTTTCATTTCCAGGATTGGCCACACGTCGCGTTGATCTGCCAAACCTGAAGCAGTGCGAAATAATTCTCGGCAATGATTCACGCGAGTTATCGGCATGGCGGGACGTGTTGCTTCGTGGATTCCCCCTCTCAAATTCTTCAAATTTGAAATGACGGACGGTGTGTGACTATCGCTTGCTTGGTTGGACACCTAGATCTTAACCATCACTTAGAGTACATGGATTATCACGGGTCCGAAGATGCACTTTGTCCATTGCCGCTTGCTGGTCTGCACTTCCAGCACGTTCATCTCGGTATCGACTGTGGCTCCGAATATCCATGTCAGGTCATCAAGTGGTGGTCGTCTACATTTCGTGCAATGTCTGACTCCAAGGGGACCATACATTTCACAGAGCTCACATTCACATTTACCGATCCAGAGAACGATGCTCTGAAGGCGGCATGGCAGTCGCTTGATGACATTCTTTCGCATCCGGTGTTTAGCACCGTGCGGAGCATTCATTTCGAGAAGAGTGATCAAAATGTATTGATCACGCAGACAGTGTATCCGGCCCTTGCAGACAAAGTACGGCTTGCCTTGCCTCGACTTGCAAGTCGAGGTGTTCTTTGTTTCATATAGGCAAAGAGGCGAACCAACGTAGGACATCCGCTCGTATCTCCGCATGCATCTGTTTTAATTTTCACCTTCCTATATTCGACCTCCCTCGCTTCTGCCGTATCAATGCCCCAGCTGCACTACTTCGTCATTCTGTACTACTACTAGACGACTAAACTTTGAGGCTCTCGCTTTGTCCAAATGTAAAATACTGTTTGGTACATAAGGCATAACATTTCATCTCATGCGAATCACTTTAAACTCGACGAGAACAATCTTAAAACCGTGACTGCTCTCTTTCCGAAGCCCGCCATCATTAACTCGCTCGAAGGATTTCGTCTCTCCTACGTCTCCACTGTTTACGCGCATCCTCCTCCGCTACTGTTCTTCGCACTTCTTCTGCCGTCCATTCTCGAGACATCTGATCTCCTCGGCATGTCTCCGCTCTCTGTCGAATCCGCCTGAGTCCGCACCTACTCAGCTGCATCTGCGCTTCCGACACGGTTGCCGCACCATCGCAACCAGCGACCCTTTTTCTCTAGTCCCTCCAACTGGACATTCATCACCCGCTTCACCTCCTCACCACAGGCGACATTCAAAGCGAGTGCGCCGCGTTCCTTCGTGAGCGCAGAGACGGCATCAGCAGAGGGGTTGTTCTGACCCTGAAGCGCACCCTTCTCTGCTTCCAACAGTCGACACTTTTCCTCCTCCATGTCCTACACCTGCGCCACAAGGTCGGCATACGGGAACGCCCGTTGTGAGAGGAGGCTAGTCTATCGCCTGCGGTTTCAGTATCCATGCGCACATTGGCATAAGCAGACGTGAGAGCCGTGCCGATGTTCTGCTCGAGCGCAATGGACATTGGCGGACCACAGTAAGTGGCAAGCGGCGGAAGAGACACCTTGCGCTAGATGGAGGGCATCGTTCGCCGAAAAGATGGACCGCAATAGTCAGTAACATCGCAAGGGCGGCGAGCGTCGTCCGCAGTCATGGTCCAGGACGCGAAATGGCTCCGGCGTTTCCGCGTTGCGGATGCAACAGACATTGAAGGGATAATCTAAAATAATAATCAGCAAATGTCAGGCAGTACATTCCCCGAGACGCACGATTTTCTTTGATGCTATAACTGCTTAGCGCTGGCTGGCTTTCTGTAATCCCTAGGCAAAGCTGGAGGGACAACGTTGGTCATCTTGGCATTCAATATCTGAAAGTGTAGATGAGCTCAACACGGTAGGGTATGTCGAATTGAACACAAACCGAAGGGTATAATACGCGTCCCTCCGCGCGTACGAAAGAAATGTTGGAAGATGGGAGCGCGTGGCTATTATTCCAGGTGAACGGTGCTGCCGCAGAGCTTGAGGATGTTACTAGGCTTAAGGACGTTGGTGGGTGAACAGACGCGTATCACACCGCTCAGGCAGAGGATGGATTGGTTGCGCCTGTAGTTGGGGAAATAGATGAATTCCAATGCATGGAGAGATACGGCGGCAAGTACGCACTAAGAGTAGGTCGTCTGGACGCGCGCCTGCACCTGCTGCTAGTGTTACTCGGATTGAACTTGGGTTAGGAAGACATACAATACGTACCACCGCTCAATTGTACAAATATCTCGACCGGTTCGCCTGTGCTCCGATGGCAACACACGCGAGTCAAGCAACGACACCTAGGGACAAGATGGCACTCGCATACCGGAGCTTCGAGGTGATAATATGCCCCTTTGCCACAACACGCCGGCCCAGCAGACTGCAACGCCCCCGCTGGAAATTCTGTCACCGTTCTGAATATGACGTATGGAAGAGCGAATTGCGTAAAAGTCGTCGCCGTGACATTCGAGTTTGCTGCGTACGGCAGCAGAGTAGTGGACTGCACGAGAGCGACCGCCTGCAGCTAAAGTCAGCGCGGATTCATCTGGGCTGGGCGACGTACTCACCCTGACAGATGGAGGGAATGGAAATGGCAGCTTGGTCGGGGGTCCATATCCCGACCGGTTCGTAGCTGACAACGCACCACGGCAATGCCCTGGTCGTGTTTCGTCCACGCTGAGCGAGAGTCTAGGACCTAGGAGGCAGGCTGTCTTCGCGTCTAGTCTATTTCTAGCATTAAGGACGCTAGCTGAGACGGTCTTTTTCGCAGACGTACTAGATGTCTTTCACGACAACCACGTCATCCTCGGCCTCTAGTTCGTATAAGCCTCGACGACGGGCTCGAATGGCGCCACTGTCTGTGATGAATGCCTTGCCTAAAGAGGGAACGGTTTGGCGCGCGGTTGGGCGTCAATTTTGTCGAGATTATCATTCGTGACGCGGCGACCTGGACCTGGACCAGCAGCATGAAAAGAACGAGATGTGGAATTTGACTTGACGGGCACAGCATAGCATAACTTGTACGCGAAAGGATCTGCCTTCGTTCCGTCAATGTCCACGACGAGGTATTTAGATGAAGGCCGGACGCGCCACGTTGACGCTATATGCTGTTCCCCCATAACGACAGGAAGGGTAAGTACTGTGATTTCTGCCGACCGCCTTCAAATCAGCGAATCATTCGCGCGTGTTCCTGGTGCAAGAAAATCCGGACAGATAGCGGCGGCGGTCATCCGCACGAGATCCGCCTGCGAGAGCACCGAATGTTTGGGAAAGTTGATTGGGATCGTTTGTATGATGTTGGCCTTTGGACCTGTGGATACCACTGAGCTTCGGAATATGGGCGATTCGGTAAATACGACGTACCTGACGCGCGTCCTCGAATTCCTCGTCACCCGGTTCGACTCAAGGAGCAAGCGATGCCTGACTTAAAAATTGCAAGGCCTATGTGGGGTGACCTTTCGTTGGCGTACGGGCGTTGCGTTCCTCAACCGCGTCTCCGGGCAATATATGGTCCTAGGAGGAGGAGGAGGGCGTCGCCGTCGCGCAGAGTCCTACTTGTTGTGTCCTACGTGTATCAGGCGACGCGAGCCGCATTGTCCGTATGGCATTGTCGGAAGGTGTTGGTCGTTACCCCCTTTGAATATAGATATCAGCAAGTTACGCGTGCGGGCATGTACATATGTAGCCAACGCACCAGCTCGACCATATCAGAATTTTCTACTTTCCTGCGCGGCCGTGCTTGATTTGTAGTTCATACTCTGGAGGAAAACGAAACATCAGAGGAAGATAGCCGTAGATTGGTGTAATAAAACGCACAGTTCGTTTGTACTCTTGAAAAATAAGAACAAGCCAGCATTGGCAGGAATCAATCGTAGAATGGACGTCCAGAAACAATGATGGTGGTTAGTGATCAAGTGCGAATCGCGATCAAGCCGCTTTTGTCTTCCGACCGTCAATCACCGCTGTAAATCCACCTTTTTCTAAAATCTTCGACATCCATCTCAGTGAGCTGCGTGTCCTCAGTCTGTTTCGAACGTGCCCTTTGTGGAAGGGTGTGGCCTACTGTTGCCCGCTTTCTAGTAGACACATAATCAACCTGTTGCGTAAGTCAAGTTATTTCAGAGATACCTTCTCAGTGAGTGTCAGCTAACCCGCCTCTTAATTGAAGATCTATATCGTCCGCGATGCCTCTAACAAGCGCGCCTGTTTTGCCACCGGAGCTCGTGGGGTTGATCGTCCAAAATCTTTCTGGCTCTCGCACACTCCAAATCTGCGCACTCATATCACGGACGTGGGCAATTCCCTGCCAACGTGCCCTCTTCCATGACCTTCATTTGTACGAATATCTGCAGGTGGTCCGCCTTCCTGCCCACCTCATACGCTATCCCCACCTCCAACGTTCCATTCAGCATGTGTCGATTTGCCACACCCCTTCGAACATCACGACTAGAAACTGTGTCGCCAAGGGGGGGCCACTGCACAAATATTTGTCCGGCCTCGTGGCCCTATTCCCTCTCATCTCTCGCATAACGTCGCTGGATGTCACATTTGACAGATCCAGACGCTGGGATACTCACGACCAGCAATTTGTTGAGGCCTTCGGTACTTTTCTGCGGCAGTCCGAATCGCTCAAAGTGCTTGCTATCAATGGTCTTCAAGACGAATCAGATTTACAACAAATGTTTTCGTTTCTAGATGGTACCCAGATTCGACGTCTGTCCTTGCACACGGAGTATGCTAGTCGACTCGATCCCATTAGCGTAGATTTTTTCAGCCCGACACTCACCATCGCACACCTTCCCTCAGTTGAATCCTTCCGTATAGATTCATACGATGCCTATGAATTGGATGACGGGTTGAGTCTCTGGCTCCGTCAGCACCCGGCAATGTTTCCCAGACTGAAGCACTTGGAGGTTGTCGTGCACGACGGGCTGAGCCTATTCCTTTGGTTCCGAGATATTCTGAAACCTGCGGCTCTCCGCCTAGAATCTTTTAGATTGGAGTTGAATCGTAGTTCGTTATTATTCATCTCCACGAAACAACGGCTAATGAACCTATTAGTTTTCTACCACGACATGCCGAGCTACCGCATGCCAAGTTATGAAAACTTATTCGACAGTCTGCGCTTCAGACATTTACAATTGCATATGTTCGTGTCGCCGTACAGAGACTCCAATCTCCGCGATGCTCAAGACATAATCGACTGGTTCTCTGCGATGTCCCGCCACCTAGTCCATGCTGGCTCAACAATTCATTTCACGGAACTCACGTTCACGTTCGCCGATATCGCGGGCCTGGAGTGGGGAAGCGTTGATGATGTATTATCCCATGCGGCGTTTGGCGGTGTGAAGCACATCCACTTTGAGAAGGACTCTCATGGGTTTCATGAGAGGACGCTTATCACCAACCTAGAGCATCCGGAGCTTGTGTCTGAAATACGGGATGCATTTCCGCGCCTTGCGAGTCGGGGAGTTCTTTGCTTCTAGTCGGTACGAGGATGAGAAGGTCTGCATGAACTTGGTGTAAGTATTATAGATTCCCCTCCTCGTAGTTGGGGACTTGCTTACTCATGGGGTGTCATACGCAAATATTGAACGTGGCTGTAGCATCTCACGCACTGTATTGCATTTATGTTCATCCCGTCATCGTTGCGAATAAAGATCTGGGTGACGGGCTGCAGGCTCCGTCTCCTTGATATGTGATGTACTGAAGTTAGACCCCGTACTATGCATCTGATGATTTGATGAAGCAACACTTAGGTAGCACGATCCCGTTAACACAGTATGAATTCGCCATTACATTCAGGAAAGGACTACTTAGTGTTCTACGGGCACGACAAGGTTACCAGTTCAAAGGAGAAGGCGCAGTAAGTATCCAACCATCCGCTCGAAGTCTCCGTTTAGGGTCAAACAATCCAGTGTCTGGTCATGAAGGGAAGGGGAGAAGACCACATCATACTATTTCTTCGCTTGTTCATTCACACAACGAGAAGTGGTCAAAAGCATCGAGTTAGAATCATTGCAGGCAGCGTATATATGGATTACAAGCAGGTCAAAGGTAGCGTTCCACCGCCTTTTGCGCATATGCAAGCACATCTTGCCGCCCAAATATAAACCAGACAACGTCCAACCCCTGAGCCTTCAAATTCAGTAAGAATGACGCGAATGTCGAGGTGACGAGAGGCTCGTAGAGTTTGATGCGGTTCTCCAGGACCAAATTTGAGAGCCTTGAAACGTTCCCCGTAACGTTCCAACGCGACGCGACCATGTCATAGAGTTTCGGATTGTTGAATAAATGGTCTACTGTCATGTCGCATGTAATCCCCAGCTCGCGCAAGCCGGGGAGAAGCTGTTGAGAGGGAGTGACTGTCAGGCTATCAAGCAGTGTTGAGACTTGGCTCAAATGATATACCGCAGCCCGGAGATGCAGATGGAGGGAAATGAGACTGGACATGCGCCAAATGGCTGTCATAGTTTGTGGTTCAAGGTAGACAGAGGCGTTATCGAAGGTTTTCAGATTACACTGAGAGCGATCAAGCAGGCGACTAAGCACTGTGTCGTAATTTTGGTGCGGCTGAACTGGACAGGTGCTATGTTGCCCATAGTCTTCGTCGAGGATTAGATTCTCTAGATGTGGCAGCGATATATTGTCGAGGGCAAGGGAGATGCTGCATGATGGACTGAGAGTCAAGTGAATGATGTTCTCGTGAACAAATACGGTCCTTGTTTGACTGTCCTCCTCATCCCCTATGCAAGAAATCCCCAGACGCGCGAGGTTCTCCGCGGTGACGATAAACCGATGAAATGACGCTGCGCCTGCAAACGGTCCGATGAAGGACGTCAAAGTCTGCCACTGCCCTTGTACGGATTTGAAAGTGCTGAACGGCAGATCCATCTTAAGGGAACGAAGAGACGCATGGAACACGATATCGTATGCCTCCAAGACCGGGAACGGGCCGTGGGTGTGCACCTCAAGACGTTTCAAAAGCCTCAGGTCAGCCTTGGAGAGCATGTCGAAAAAGCATTCTGTCTCCAATCTGCCTGTGTAGATCTCCAGTTCTTGCAGTCGGATAGAATGGCCAGAGAGCGCCTCAAGCACAGCCTTTGTGTTCTCGCTTGAGTGCCCGTGTGCCGAAAAGAATATTACATCAAGAGGGCGTGGATTAGAAAGGATGAGATGTTGTTCAAGAACGTCGATGGAAAACTTGGCATCATCTGCGTCGGGGCGATGAACAGCCACGCGGGACCACAGAGACGGGGCGGAGCGTGACAATGTGCGCCAGAACTTGCACACATGGCCGAAGCTACAAGGGGGTTGTCGAGGATGTAGCGCTTGAGAGGATGGGATATGCACAAGGGACAAAATGTAGAGGAGGACTTCATGGGGAATGTATCGGATGGGCGCGGCAAGGGACTTGGTCTGCTCGATTTCGACGCGCGTTGACGCGATCTCCTGGCGCTTTTGCGCTATCAGCGCTTCGAGGCATGCCAGGTCGTCTTGCATGGCTTGGTGACGAGCCTCCAGTACAGCTACGCGATCCGGTATACAGGGAATCGCGGCGCTAGGTGGCGCGTTTCCCGACCGTATGACGCTGAGAACATCAATGTTCCAAGCCGACTGGGAGTCAGTGGCAAATGAGGCCTCCGGTTTAAATCCGCAGCGCGAGCAGGTCGACATTTTGTAGCCTTGTGTAGAGTTAGTCATACATAAACGTAGGACAGAAAACGGCGCTCACGGTGCAGGGCGTTTGGTGGCCAGGTGGTGGTCTAAGGCAGAAGCACGCGATAAGATATGATCGGAGGAATATATCAACTTGCTCCGCCTTCAAGACTGAGCGCTGAGCAGTAGACTGAGTAGTGTAGTTGTTAATAAGTATCATAACTGGCAGTCTAACAACTAAGCATATGTTGGTAACATTTAATACGGAGATGTCCACATGCGCTTCCGTCAACCCAATCCGTGTCAAGTCGTATTGATACAACACAAGTATAGTGAAGAAGGCAAGGCAAATAAAAACAAACTTTCTCGAGCCTTTCGTGCCTCTTCGAGCACGTCCATTCGAACGCCCGCCGTCATCGACTTACTCGGAAAACTTCGCCTCGTCTATGCCTCTCAATCCGTTCTCCGCACGTCTTCTGCTGTCCGCTCATTTACGAGAACCTGATCTCCCTCGCCTTCTCCTGCACATCGCGACGTAGAAAGTCGACTCCGTCCTACAACTGGGCGAGGTCTGCACATAGTTGTTAAGTAGGCATTTGCTTCGGCGAGCTCGGACTGGAGATTAGCAACGTTCCCCATCGCGCAGGGTAGTTCGGAAAGATTCTCTGAACCATTCCAAGTCTTCTCCTCCAACTGCACGCTACGGGGTTTGAACTCGGCTTCGCGCACAGCAGCAGTTTACCCACGCCTGGAACTTCCACTCCTTTACACACAGCTGGACATACATTTCGACGAGCCGACGGCGTTTCCTTCTGCGCGCTTCCGCTAGCCGCATCTTCAACAACTTGGTCTCCTTCTCGACGTCAGTAACCGTTTCCCCTAGCCCTCCATTTTCAGGATTGTGGCCCGCTTCACCTCCCCACTTGACGCGATATCCATAGCGAGTGTGTCTCGATCTTTCGTCAGCGGGTCAAGCTGAACGTGCGGCGCATCCTTCCCAATATGGAACAGCCAATGCTGCTCCCCATACCCTACACTTGCACCACAAGGAGGCGTCCTGCTCGACTATTCCTTGAGAGACCGCCCGACAGATCCAATTTCTCCGCAGCCTCGCCCCAGCGCGAGCGCATGTAAATGCTCTTCGTAAAAGAACACTAGCCCGTTGCGTTCAGACTCGGCAGCTAATAGGGCGTGCATTCCGGCTTCTTCGCGAGGCTATGAAGGCTAGATCCAGGCGACTATGATAATCGCCAATAGCCACGAGCCATCCATCGAATGTCGATGGAACGCGAACGCGCAAAAGCAATCTGTGAGAGACCACGACTAAACAGGAAAGGGATATTTGGCTTCAGGATGTATATTTGGAAAGAAATAAGACACGGACTTGGGCAATGCTGTGGAACGACCCTGACCTCATGCTAGCTAGCAAACGAAGTCGCACTCCGTGAGCTGGTCTTGCCGGACATGAAAGCCTTCTGGAAGGAATTGCGAGCGAGCAAGATCCCAGCAAAATATCACGAGTCTATGATCCCCGTCCAAATCTAGTTCTCGGCATGACTATAAACGTAGTTTCGATGTCCTGAGTTGCCATCCACATACTCGATAAGGGGAGGGGGGAAGGCATGCTCCGGGGAGAAGTTGTTTGGAGTCACAGTGGGAGGAGAACCGCAATGAGTTCCAGTCCGGTAACGCGATTCGGGAGTTAAATGCGCTGGGCGGCAGGTAGCTTCGGGTGACGCGTATGTGCTTGGTTTGTCGCGCGACGATGAACAGGGAAGCTGAGCGACGTTAGTTTCTTGCTCAGGCGCTGCACGTCTACCCTATCAGGAGACCGTCAATCAGAAAGATCGTACAAGAGACTTGTTGATGCTCACTCTTGAACACAGCATAACTCATCGATGATTCTGAACGTAGCTCGGTCGCCTTCCGCCGACCGTCCTAAAGCCAGTCTTGCATGTAAATCGTTCGCGTGTTCCTGGTGCGAGAAAATCCGGGGACATAACAGACGGTAGGGGCGGCGGCCATTGGAAGAGGTTCAACGAAACGGCTCCATCATTTCCTCCTGTGGATGATGGCGGGCCTTCAGATGAATGTAGCGTTTTAGCGGAGAGATGTCCTAAATGACAATCAGCAAATGAAAGGTAATGCATTCCCCAAGACGCACGAGCCGCGTGTTCCGAGTATCCCTATAACGTTGATTCGGCTTTCTAGCGCGTTGGTTGGGCCTGGACGAACTAGATGTATAGCATGAACGAGCCCAACAACGCGGACGACAGGGCGTCGATATCTATGAACCGAATGTTGGGGCTAGTCTCGTATGTTGGGGCGCGATAATGGGTATCCTTTGTATGGTATCAAAGGTCACCGTTGGACCTGGGATAATGAGTGTGGGGATATTGGGCGATTCTAACACCGACAGATTCATTACTCGCTAGGAATGAATTAATTGGAATTCGTGGAGTGATATGGACGCGACTACGCACCAGATCCCGACGCGCGCCCCCGAAATCTGGAGGATGACTTCTCGTCGGCCTGTGAAGCCAAAGCAGCAAGCGAAGCCTGACTTGCAGTTTGCAAGGCCTGTACGGGGCGACCAAACCGTCAGACTTTCATATGCGAGACATGGCCGGGAGGCTTTACGTTCCTCGACGCGTCTCCTGTCCTAGACGTTGTCATGAAGCAAAGCCACGCCATTGCGCCGCGTCCTCGTGGGCGACCGTAATAAGGAAGGCGCGTAGTAAGTGACTCGAGCCAGATCCGTATGGGATGGAAGGAGGCTGGGTTGGCCTGTTGATCGACATCAAGTCGTTACCTGCTTTGAACATGGATATCAGCATGTTAGGTCTACTAGGCATATAGCCAACGCACCAGCTGCCCGTGGACCAACCATGTCAGCATTTTTTATGTTCCTGCGCGGCCGTGCTTGATTTGAAGTTGAGGAAAATAGGTGTAGATTGATTGAATAAGACGCACAGGAAAATGTTGCAAGAAAATGGCTCGAATTCGGAAACGCGTACGATGATGGTGGGTAGTGGTCAAGCGAGATCAACCCGCTTTTGGCTTCCGACCACCATCAACCTCCACGATCTCTATCTAAAAGCTTCGGCATATAGAGTATTTTGGGGAACTAGATATTTTGCGACGTGTCCTTCAAGTTAGTGGATCGGACACAGCGCATTTGAGCTTGTTCTCGTATGTCTTTCCCAATTCAACATGTATCTAAATCTGAATCCATTCAGGTGAAGAGTCCTTCTATTAGCGTTCGACTAACCACCATCCATACCGTGACCAACCTGTTCATAGGGCCACGTCTCTAATGGACAATCCTCTTTTACTCCCAGAGCTCGTGGAGTTGGTCGTACAACATCTCTGGGACAAACAAACTCTCCAAAGCTGCGCGCTCGTATCACGAATATGGGTCATTCCCTGCCGGCGCGCCCTCTTTCGCAACATCGCCTTGTACGACTCTTACATAGTCCCCCGGCTCCTCCACCACCTCCGACGCTATCCCCACCTCCAAAATTCCATCAAATGGATTGCAATCCAAAAGCCCCACCCCTCCAACGACTATCTGTCCGCCCTCATTGCCCTATTCCCTCTCATTCCTCGTTTAACCTCTCTTGCTATCGCGTTCGACAGATCCCGATCCTGGGATGCTCACGATCAACAATTCATCGAAGCGTTTGGTGCTTTCCTGCACACATCTAAATGCCTCACAGGCCTTGCTGTTCACAATCTTCGAGCTGAGACTGATTTTCAACAAATGTTTTCATATCTGGAAGGCACCAACATTAAACGTGTCTCTTTGTACACGGAGTACCAACTTGGCGATCCGCCTCGGGTGGATTTTTTCAGCTCGACGCTGAGTGTCGTACACCTTCCCGCTATCGAACGCCTTCGCATGGGGTTGGCCTACGCCTGACCACTGCGCAGTGCTCTCACCTTCTGGCTCCGCCAATGCTCGACCATGTTCCCCAATTTAAAACACTTGGAGGTTGTCATCAGTCGGCCTTTCGACCTAGGCATATGGCTCCGGGATGTTCTGCAACCTGTAGCTCTTCAACTGGAATCATTCAGACTGGAATTGACGCATAGTTCGTTATTCTCCATGTGATTACTAGAAGCAAATCCTAACGAAGCCGTCAGCTATGTTTCAATTTGACGAGGAGGAACTGCCGACTAACGAGGGCCTCTTCGAAGGCCTTAACGTCAAACATTTTCATCTATGTACCTCCAGTACCAGTGAGCCTTATGGCGACGACGAGGCAACACTGATCAACTGGTTCACCTCTATGTTTCGCCACTTGGCCAATTCGGGCACTACTGTTCATTTCGTCGAACTCACGTTCACATTCGCGCCGGAGCTCGACGACGTCGAGGCTGTTTCAGCCGAGTGGGCAACACTTGATGAAGTACTGTCCCATTCAGCATTTAGGAGCGTGCAGCGCATTCACTTCGAGGAGGAGAGGACTCTTATCACCGACTCCGCACAGCCAGAGCTTGCATCCGTGATACGGCGCACTTTGCCGCGCCTTGCGAGTCGGGGAGTTCTTTGCTTCGAGTAGAACAGGGTGGGAAAGTCTAGCGAGAACTCGTCTCTTAGTTGGGTGACTGAGGAAGGGAGTGTAGGTCGGACCAGAGGGACAGAAGTGGTAGTGTTATAGCCATACGAAGTAACTACGCCTTCACGCGGCGTATTATATGCTTACGTCGACGATGCGAACGGAAACGCGTAGTTGAACAAGGGTACAAAACCTGAAATCATATCATCATGTAATCGATGTTACGTCGTGTGAAAACGACCTGCCTCTTGCTATCATTTGGCAGGTCCCCGGAATCGCTCTACAGAGGCGTAGTAGTGGCTCTTACTGAAATTGCCATGCAGTGCTATCCGGAACGTCGTTGCACTGCTTTATCCTGTACTACCTCAATCGGGACTCAACTGCAGAGCAGTACAGTGCATTTGGTTGTAAGTAAGCTCAACATAGATTCTGGGATTGCTATAACTTAGGTACAACATTCCATAACACTCAGCATACAAAACTTCCTTGGTATCGCAGTACCGGCCCTGTCCAACCGCCTATCCACCTATAGTTTCAGCCCAAGCGCCCACTTTATCTCACCAAATATCCTCGCATACTTATCAACACTCGTACACCATTCGCATACCTGGAGAACTCCTTCAATAGAGTATATCGGCTATCGCATATCTCCCTCTCCAAGCTCGTCAAACGGCAAAGCGCTACGCTCATCAGGTCAAGGGCGCGTCGGTTCCGTGAGAGCACCATCCCTCGGCGCCGCGCTGGAGGCCCAACCATATTGCGAGATCACATATGGAGCATGTCGACTACTCGCCTCCGCCGCCACGGACTCGTTGAGATAATCCCGTTCCGCCGCTGCCTCTCCCTCCCCTCTCTGCGCGCGTCCTCATCATTCACCGCGCGCTGCACTTCGTCAGCCATCCGGTCGAATTAGGATTCTATGCTTCATTGCCTGTCTCGGCTCTCCCTCCTTGTTCATCTGAATCCGGATTTGCCTTGCCGCGCTTCCCGATGCGACGGGTCCTTCAGCTCAACGACCTTTGTGTACAACCTCTTGTCGGCCTCCGACTGAACAGGCGCGCTTGTGCTGCTGCATGGCTTCCGGCACGATCGCGAACAGCTTCCCACAGCCGTGCTTTCGAAGTGGCTTCGCGTATGGCAGCGGTTTCGACCTGGCTCATCGCTACATCCTTCCGCATCCCCGACGATTCCTTGCCATTCGCTAGATCCATGCCTGTTTGCTCTAGCACGTCTGTCTCCAAGCTTATCACCCACTTGACATCCTCGCTATAGGCGACATGCAGAACCTGCGCGTCTCGTGTGTATCTGGTGTAAAAAAAGACAAAGACATAAAAGATGGCGGCGATTATCGTTCGTAGTCATAGTCCAGGATGCAATCCGACGAAATGGCTCCGGCGTTTCCGCGTTGCGAATGTGGGGGACTAGATGAAGGCAACATATATTGAAGGGATAATCTAACGAGATAATCAGCAAATGTCAGGCAGGACATTCCCCGAAACGCACGATGTTTCTTAAAGTGGTTTTCTTTAATTCAAGGCGAAGCTGGAGGGAGTCAGGGACAATGTTGGTCATCGTGGCGTTCAATATCTGAAAGCGTATATGAGCTCAACACGGTGGGATATGTCGAATTGAATACAAACCGAAGGGCGTAATGCGCATCCCTCCGTGCCTGTGAATGAAATGTTTGGGCGGGATAGATGGGAACGCTGGTAGATGGTGCCGGAAACGCGAGGGATCCGGGAGGCTTGCGGCTGTCGTAGACATGCACGATATGACAAGGATAAGGGTATATCGCAGGTTCCACTCTGCTCAGAGTCATTAAGAGAGCCCAGTCTACTTGACATCAAGGACGCGAGGGCGAACGGTCATGCAAGGACGTACCAGTCAGCAAGGGTATCGTAAACATCATCCTCGCGTCCTTCCCAAATGGAGCAGAATAGTCCATATCTCTAGTGGACCACACTCAAGAGCGGTGCGCAATCTAGGCTAAACTGTGAATTAGGAGAAATGAAGCAAATTGTTTCGCGAAAACGCACGAGAGGTCGCCTGGTCCTCCTGCATCCGTCTTTGGCTACAGTCAATTGACGGATTAGAGGGCCATCGTGCGAAGCGCTTGAGCGGCGCTGTCATAGTGCGTTGTGTCGAGAATGATTGTCTCGGAGCGCATATCGTAGGCCGCCCTCTTCTCGCGCCATGCCAGAAAGGAAATGTCGAGTCGGATTTGAGCATTAAGGACGCGAGCCGGGACCGTCTGAATCGAGGACGAGTATGTATCCACACTGCCTACGTCGTCCTGGCGAAATTTAGAGAAATGGCCCTTTTCTGCGGGAGACGAAGCCTAAGGCTTCAAAAAGAGGTAAAATCTGGGTGCAAAAATCAGGAGAACTCCAAGCCAACTATTTCGCAATAACGCACCAGAGTCATTGTGTCCATGAATTCAAGCAAGGAAAGGGTTTGAAAGGGGAAGTTGAACGAAAACCAAAATGGTGGTGGTGGTTGTCGATCAAGTGGCATTTGCCTTTCGACGATCATCCACGGTATGTTTGTCGTGTTCCTGTCCGCATCTCAAGCAAATGACTGACCGTTCAATGGTCCTCTAGCTTGAACTGCACACCTTGATTCGACTACCTACCTGGGCTGCTAGATATCAAGCAAGTACACGTAGACTTCTTCATTAAACACGTTTCTAACTCGGACACGTTCACTTCTTCTAGTCTTTAACCTCTTAAATTGGTAGACTCCAGGGCTGGTAAGTTTATGCCTTTCATCTTCGACCAGACTACCGAAACAAATCCACGTCTTGAAAGGAAACCGGTCAAGTGGCACTTCAGAGATGAGCCTTCCTCTGCCACCGGAGCTCGTGGACATCGTCGCCGAGCATTTGCGATACGACAAACGTACATTGAAAAGCTGTGCTCTCGTTGCGCGGACGTGGACAATTCCCTGCCAGCGCGTCCTCTTCCATAAACTCTACTTGTGGAGTTATCTGCCGGTGATCCACCTTCCCGCTCATCTCACACGCTATCCACACCTTCAACGTCTCATCCTGCGTGTGCAAATGTGCACTGAATTAGGTTTCAGTGAGAGCGAACGGGTGCGGGACAACTATCTGTCCTCCCTCGCCGCCTTGTTCCCTCTCATGCCTCGCTTAACCTCGCTGGACATCGCATTCGAAAGAAACCGATCCTGGGATACCCACGATCAACGATTTTTCGAAGCATTCCGCGCTTTCGCGCGCACGTCTGAATCCCTGACAGCGCTAACCATTCGCGATATCCTAGATGAGGTGGACTTCCAACAAATGTTCTCAATTCTAGAAGGCTCCAACATTAAACGAGTCGCTTTGGAGACAGAGCCCCACGGATCCGACGCCGTTCCGGTGGCCTTTTTCGACCCGACACTCACCATCGTACACCTTCCCGCGATTGAACTGCTCCGCGTCGATTTAGACAACGTCCTCCGACTGTGCGGCGCACTCAACTTCTGGCTCTGCCAGTGGCCAACAATGTTTCCCCACCTAAAACACTTCGAGGTTGTCATCAATGAGGCTGAAGACATAGGCCTTTTGTTTCATGATATTCTGCAACCTGCAGCTCTCCGATTGGAATCATTCAGACTGGAATTAATGCGTCGTTCGTTATTCTACATATGACTGCCAGATTCAATCCTGACGAAACCATTAGACTGTCTTCGAGAGGACGATGAGCTACCGAGTGATGCGCTCTTCGAAGGCCTTCGCTTTAAGCATTTCAAGTTGTGTATATCTGACATCGCTACTGGGCGCCTCGAAGCGCCGGCACTGTTGATCAACTGGTTCTCCTCGATGTTCCGCCACCTGGCCGATTCGGGCACACCCATTCACTTCACTGAACTCACGTTCACGTTCAGCCGTCTTAAAGACCTCGAGTCTACTTCGCGCGAGTGGGAAGCACTGGACCAAGTATTATCCCATGCGGCATTTGCTGGCGTGCAGCGTATTCGCTTTGAGGACGGCTCTGATTGCGGGAATGCCCAAGTCACTGACCAAATGCATCCAGAGCTCGCATCTCTGGTACGGCGCACTATGCCGTCCCTCGCCAGTCGAGGAGTTCTCTGTTTTTCGTAGGAAAAGCACGAGAGAGTCCCGTGTAGTATCGAGTGGTCTCGTAGTTGGGTGGCTGCTGGCATGTCGGACCAGAGGAACAAACGTGGTAGTAGCCGGTGTTATACACACACACACACCGAAAGAACTGTAAATTTCACCCTTTCATTTGGCTCACATGAAATGCACTTGTAACCTGCTGTACAGAAACGGAAACGCGTACTTGAACGAGCTATAGGTGTTTGCAAAAAGTCACTAAAAAGTCCGAAGTCTTATCATGTGATGATTGATCACGTCTCGACGTCTGTTCGAGCCCGTGGCCTGTCTCTTCCCATCATCTAACCAAGAGTCGATCCTCGGAATCACTCGCCAGAGGACAGAGGAATAGCTTCTCAAGTCGTACTATCCGACTAACTACTACTACACCACGGGACGGGACCGACGTCTGGGCGATGCATGTTTGGCGTTACAAATGGATCGGGGAGGAGGCATCATCATTGTTCTTTGTGGACGCCTTTTTGTAATACAAAGCTTTAATCAGAAAGACATAATTCTGACACCCGGACATCGGTTCGATGTACCTCTGCTAACATCGAGGTGTCATCCCCGTGATGCCATTCTTCATCTTGAGGATGTTGATCTGTTGCGAAGTATAACAGGTTTCCGTGTGGTTCATGGAGGCATATCGAAGGTGCAAACATTGTATAATTGATGCCACTGGATGAACATGGTGCTTAATGAATATAACCTATACGCACAGCAGAAAGGATATATGAAATGCGGAACTTTCAGTAAGAGACCGTGCTACAACTGGCTATAATCGTCGACACCGTCATTCTCGCTTCCTTGTTCACCTCCTTGCTCACCTTCTCGTGCACCACTCTCCTCGTTCTCCTCATCCGAATCATCTGATGGTGCCTGCTTTCGCTTCTGAGCACGCTTTGTCTGCCCTGCAGTGGTATAAAGCATCTAGATGAGGAATTCCCTCGTGGACATCGTGACCAGCTGCGACATGTCAGAAATGGACACCGAATAAGACCAGTGTAGAATACCCACATTGTACACTGGGCCGACCCATTCTTCCGAATGTCGTTGAGTCGACTTACTCCTGAAGGTGGTAGCCGGGTGGTCGTACTGCTGGACACACTGTCAATGGATGATGAGTAAGGGCAAAGCTGTGAGTGATCACATACAAGATATGGCTGAACAAGTCGTTGTTCCTGGGGTTCCAGTTGAGCTGAGACATGGGCATGATTTCATTTCCGTGGGGTATCGGTGCTCGTGGGCGGCCGAGAGCAAGTTGACGTTGGCACTCTTGTTCAAGCCGTTCAGCTTCCAGCTGAGCACGGAGTTCTGCGCGGTGTGCGAGAGGAAAAAGAGCCATGGTGAGGGGAAGAGGATAACATGAGTCCCATAAATACACGGCTTTTTATAGAGGAAGAACAATGGCGCGATCGAGGTCCACAGTCAACGCATGGGTAACCCAAAAAGGGACTTGACAGACCAAGTGGGAGGCATTCTGGGGACAAGGCGAGAGGACAATAAGGCGACGTCGAGATCGTGCTTCATGGACGTCGGAAAAGAGATCAGTTTGATGACTCATGATCGATGATGGTAGGACAACTTTCAGACATCATAAATACGTTTTCATTGTTCGTCCACCTGATGCTCAACTATCGCATCGGCATAACGCCAGGTTGGGTTTGTGGTGTATTGTTGCGGTGAGGTCTTGTTCATGTCTGGAACAGAATCGATTAGTCTCAGCCTCAGCCGCATCCTTGCTTGTTGTCTTGCGTTTCGAGTATCCCTTTTTCTTTCTTCACCGTCGAACACGTTCCAACTCGGACAAATACGTCACGAATCTCGTTCTGGTCCTGCTGTGAACACCTGGTCTAGTGAGGTTTTGCCTTGTCCCGTCATTTCATCTACCAACAAATATACTCGCAGAACAGTAGCCCGCTACACAAATGAGCCTTCCCCTACCACCAGAGCTCGTGTATGCGATCATGGAGTATCTTTTGGGCGACAAAACAACTCTCCGCAGCTGTGCACTCGTCGCTCGGGCATGGTCCGGCCCAAGCCAGCAGGCTCTTTTCCACCAGATGGATCTTTCCGAGTATCCCATAATGAGGAAGGTCCTTGCCCATCTCACTCGCCATCCCCATCTCCGAACACTCATTCGCCACATATCACTATCCCAGCTTCCGATGGAGTCGCGTCCGGTCAATGTGGTGCAATATTCAACTTGCGTTGCCACTCTACTTCGTTGCCTACCTCATCTTACATCAATCAACGTGACATACATCAGCCATGTATGGAAGGACCTGTTCGTCCACCACCATTTCCCCAAGGTCCTTGCCGATTTCCTACGCCAATCATCGGTAACTATACTCAAGATTAATGGGCTTGACACCCAGTATAATATCCAACAAGCACTTTCATCTCTCGAAGGAACTCAAATCAAACAGGCGCACTTGATTGCTGATTTCGTACTACCCCCAAGTCCGGAATTTACGGCAAAAGTTGTGCGACTTCCATATGTCGAGTTTCTCCGTTTGGGCCTAAGGGGTGGTAACTTCACCGCATTCCAATTCTGGTTTTCAAAGCCCCAGACCACGTTCCCTTGTTTGAAACACTGCGAGCTTGTTGCGTTTAACCTTACCGAAATGACGGTTTGGCTCACCTGGTTTCGGCAATCGACCCTCCGACTGGACTCCCTCAGAGTAGAATTGAAATCCAGTCGTATGTGCTGCTATAATCCGCGTACTATGGACGACTGATGACACTACCAGGCTATGTGCTCAGACCACCTACAGATGTTCTTTCCGTATTTGATGGCCTGCACTGTATGCATCTCCAATTGTATATGGCGCACAACGACATGCGACCCATGGTCGAATGGTGGTCCTCCGCATTCCAGTTCCTGGCAAACTCGGGCGCGACTATCCATTTCACTGAACTTACATTCGCATTCCCTTATCTTCTCTGTGTCGAGGCCATCTCAAATGCGTGGAGCGCGCTCGACGGCGTGCTATCCCATAATGCATTCAGCGGCGTACAGAAGCTCCATTTCCAGGAGAAGGACGAAAGGACTCTGATCACCGACCTGATGCACCCCGAACTTGCAAGCGACATGCGGAGGGCCATGCCGGGCCTTGCGAGCCGGGGTGTCTTGGACTTTTCATAGGCTAACATAACTCAGTCTAAATCTGCCGTACTAAACGAATTGTAATACCATGGACCGCATAACACTCTCTGGCGGCGTCCGTTTAGACTTGTAATAGCACCCAGTGGTGCGAAGCACTAGATGGATACGCCGAATCAGGTCGTCGAGAATGTGGACGCCTGAAAGGTTGTCTTGCTGGGCTGTTGATAACGGTCGTGCTACCTCCAAAACCTTGAACGACTCGACATCGTGATTCCTCGAGAGCGGATTGGCTGTTCCAAGACGTGCGCATTTAAACATTCGGACCGTGACCTTCTTCTCTGTGATCCTGGTGTGTGCGCACTAGACGGGTGAGTTAACGACTCCGGACAAGGGCACGTATGAATTATACTATTTTCTTCGCCCGTTCATACGCCGATAAATACTACAAAGCACTGAGTTGAAACGTTGCAGGTGGTATAGGTATACGGAAGACAAGCAGGTCAAAGGTAGCGTTCCAGGGCCTTCTTCGCATCTGCAAGCACATCTTGGTAACCCCCACCCATCATCCAGACAACGTCCAACCCCTGAGCCTTCAAATTCAGTAAGAACGATGCGAATGTCGAGGTCTCATAGGTGATGCGACTCGGCTCGTCGAAGTCCTCCGCGTAGTTCTCCAGTGTCAATTTTAAGAGCCTTGAAACGTTTCCTGTAACGTTCCAACGCGACGCAACCATGTCATAGAGTTTTGAATTAGTGAATAAATGGTCTACTGACATGTAGCATGTGATTTCCAGCTCGCGCAAGCCGGGGAGAGGTTGTTGAGAGTGTGTGACTGTCAGGCTATCAAGCAGTGTTGAGGTTTCAGCATCGCTCACGTATCTGTTATCATGGAGATGGAGTTGTAGGGAAATGAGATTCGACATCCGCCAAATAGATGTCAGAGTTTGAGGTTCGAAGTATACGCCGTGCGAGGATGAAGGTTTTCAGATTACACTGAGAGCGATTAAGAAGGCGACTAAGAACTGTGTCGTAAGTTTGGCGCCTCTGAACTGGACAGGTGCTATGAGGTCCATTCAAGTCTTCGTCGAGGATCAGATGCTCTAGACGTGGCAGCGATATATTGTCGAGGGCAAGGGACATGCTGCACGATGGACCGAGAGTCAAGTGAGTGATGTTCTCGTGGACAAATACGGTCCTTGTTTGGCTGTCCTCCTCGTCCCCTATGCAAGAAATCCTCAGACGTGCGAGGTTCTCCGCGGCGACGATAAACCGATGAAATGATCCTGCACCTGCAAACGGTCCGCTGAAGGACGTCAAAGTCTGCCACTGCCCTTGTACGGATTTGAACGCGCTGAACGGCAGATCCATCTTAAGGGCACGGAGCGATGAGGGAAACACGATATCGTACGGTGTTAATACCGGCCGATGAATCTCGCCGAAGCAGCGCACCGTCAGACGTTGCAAATGTCTGAGGTCAGCCTTAGAAAGCATGCTAAAACAGCATTCTGTCTCGAATTTCCCAGCGGCGATTTTTAGTTCTTGCAGTCGGATAGAATGCCCAGAGAGCGCGTCGAGCACAGCTTTCGTCTTGCTCAGTGAGTCTGAGTCATACGACGAAAAGTATACAGTAAGAGGGCGTGGATTAGAAAGAACGAGATGTTGTTCAAGAACGTCCATGGAAACCTGGCCATCATCTTGATCAACATCCACACGGGACCACAGAGACGGGGCAGAGCGTGACAATGTGCGCCATAACTTGCACACATGGCCGAAGCTACACGGGGGTTGTCGAGGATGTAGGGCGTGAAAAGCCGGAACATCCACGAGGGAAAAGATGTGAAGGAGGATTTCATGAGGAATGGAGCGGATGGGCGCGGCAAGGGACTTGGTCTGCTCGATTTCGGCGGGGGTGGATGCGAGCTCTTTGCGCTTCTGCGCCACCAGCTCTTCGAGGCATGCCAGGTCGTCTTGCATGGCTTGGTAACGAGCCTCCAGTACAGCTACGCGACCCGGTATACGGGCACTTGGTAGGGCATCTCCCGAACGTAAGACGTTAAGAACATCAATGTTCCAAGCCGACTGCGAGTCCGTGGCAAACGAGGCTTCCGGTTTAAATCCGCAGCGCGCGCAAGTCGCCATTTTTTAGTCTTGTACATAGTCAGTCGTATAGAAACTTAGGACAGAAATGGCGCTCACGATGCAGTGAGTGGCTCGTGTGGACGTGATGGTTAAAGGCAGAGCAGCTGATGATTAGATCAGATCACATTATCTTTCCCGCGTTTCATAAACTTATTGTAGCTGTTGTTTTCATGAGAGATGCAGCAGGCCTGAGCAGTAGTGTGGTAGAGAACAGTGTTCGTTGATTCAGTGGGGCTCAACATATTCTCAAAGTTCTTGTCGTCTTGGCTTGTTTTAACAGAAATAATTGATGGATAACTGGCATTAAACCACGAACGACACGGACACGCCCCACAGGCTCCTGCGCATACCTCTAAAAAACCTCTACCGACATAGTACGCGAGCTCGACCCCACGGCGACCAGCTACGGGCACGGCAACAACAAAGTCGACCACGCCAAGGCCAACATCGTACACTCCTACATCAAGAGCCTCCCGCGCACACCTCAAGTCCAGATCATCGGGCACGGCACAGTCCAAGACCACGAAGGCATCGCGGAGATGAGCCTCAACCACTCCTCCTGACACACCACCCATGTATCCAAAGCACAAGGCAGACGCGGTTCTTCCCGCTGGCACATGGATGCGGCGCTGTGCTCTAGACTTGCCAAAGGTGTAACACTAAAGTTCCCGAAAGTCGTGCGCAGACGGTCCGCTACGACAACGGTACAGTCGACGAGCTACGCGTCCCGCTGGGTACGACGATATTCGTGTCGGGCTAAACCATGTCCTGCGGGAGTTCAAGAGCGTTGCCGTACGAGCACGGTCAAAGTATGCTCCGCATCCGTTAGAATGGATGAGGCCAACAAAGGCGAGGTCGACGGCGTTAGGAATAGAATCACAGCCTGGGTTGGAGAAGAGTCCGGACGAGCTGAGCTCATGGAGGGAGGATGAGATCAAGGTGTATCCATTCGTGCGTGAGTGAGAGCATACTGCGTTTGGATGACCTGACACTTCATTAGACGTGGAAGAACCCAGTTACTGGTGACTTACATTTGAGGGTACAAGACTGGACGATTCCCGAAGTATTCGTCGACCCGCTTCCACCGAATGCCAAGGAGAACATGCTCTATCCTGATGGCGGCCATCTCATGGACATCAAGGAGGCGCGCAATCTTTGCTACAAGATGAAGCGTCCTGCTTTAGCCCCCAAAGTACATTTTCTTCTATCTTGTTCGATGATGGAGGGCTGACGCTTGAAAAGCTAGTATACCGGCACCCATGGTAGGCGTTCAAAGAAGGAAGGCCGACTGATGGTCCGCAGGGAGGAGAAGGAGCTCATACTCTGGAATAACCGCGGTCTATTGCACACTGTTGTTGGATATGTAAGGACGCGCCACTTGGACCAAGCGAGGAGAATGTACAAGCGGATGAGAGTATTAAAGATGGTTGGCAGCTGGGTGAAATGCCTGTCAGTCGTCGGGTTTATATTACTGTTTGGATTACACGCACCTGTGGTCGTTGAAGAAATGAAAACACGTTTAACACGTCCACGAGTCGCTCCATTCGTCTGAGTCCTTGCGCCGGAGCTTTTTAGCTCTGCTCTGAAAGTCGCAGGTTGGTCCCTTGCTGAATGTCTTCTAAAAAGGTCGGAAGCCGAGGAAAGGTAAGGGCGCGGATTTTGTTTTCGTCGGCGTTTGCGCCTTCAGCCGCATCTGTGGTGGGGCGTTTATGGTGAATGATATAAGGGTGGCAGATCAGGTTACCTCGATTTCGGTGGAGAGGGAATTCGTCGCCAGACTGCCAGCGCAAAACTTGGAGCAGTAGCCAGGAGGGGCGACGCCTATCCCACCAAAATGAGAACCAGTGGATAGTCATACTTTCGGCGACGTACATGTAAAAACAAGCAATCCAACGCGTGGACGCCCAATCACGTCTGAAATGCCCTAAAATCGCCAGGCCACACGTATGAATCCCGACGCCGCCGCTTACACGCGGTGTTATCCGCGCATCCTGTCGTCGTCTGGTGTCCCTTCGGTGGTTATGAGCGACCGAGGATTCTCGACAGCAGATTCCTTTATCGTCGTCTGCAGGCCTATCGTGGAGCAGCGTCTGTGAAATGGCGAGCGTTTACTGCGGGAATAGTGGAAATTCCGAAGTTTGGTGAGATGATCATGGTGGTTCCTGATCAAGCTTATATCCTCCCGCCATCAATGCCACTCGTCAACCGGTATGTAAGTCCTTAAACGCAGCACTCGTAGACACCTAATCCTGTAGGATCATACCATTCTGTGAATTGACTGAAAGCTAACTTTCAAGAACGCGTACCGCCTTTGTTCGCGTCTTCATGCATTTGAACCCGGTGCGTTTGATTTCGGATATGTCTCCGACGATAAAGTCACGCTTTCAAGCTGCGCGCTCGTCGTTTGGACGTGGTTCTATCCTAGTCAACGCGCCCTTTACCATCGCATTGGTTTTCTTTCATCTGTTGAAATTGTCAGCTTACTGTAAACGGACGATCGTGTACTACTCCGTCACGGCTTCCGTCAGCATCCTCATCATTGCTCGCATCGTATCGCAGACGGGAGGGCTCAAGCGTGCGCGCACGTACCGCAGTGTTATTGAGATCCTCGTGGAATCGGCGCTCCTCTATTCGGTCACGTATGTCCTCTACCTTGCACTGTACTTGTGGGATGTCCGGATTGCCGACGGTAATGCGAGTCTCTACGTAGACGGAATATTAAGTGCTGTAACGGTATGTCCTTCCTTCGACCTTTCACAGTGGAACGAGACTGACATTATCCAGGCGGCGGCACCGACATTAATCATCGGACGTGTCATGGCAGGGGAGGCGCGTCCATATGACTCCTGGACCTCCGCATCCCTGCCGCATATGCGTACTTACTTTGATAGTGATGTTGAGGGTCTGCGTTTCACTAGTCATCGTGGCGCTCCTTCGCGGGATTGTGCATCTGCGGACTTCTCGCCTGCTTCCGGTTCCGACGAGTCATTTCACTGTAGGGACGACCAGCTCTCTCAGTCAAGTAGAACCATGTTAAATCTTGGTCATGGCTCTGGTTTGGGTTTGGAAAATTTAAAAGGCTGTAACTAAGTAGTAGGACCGCGCGCTTGGCTAAGTCCTCAAGACTGTACTTGGCGTAAACTAGCGCCGACTCGAGACATGTAACATGTTTTCATTACTACTACATTCATCCTGAGTCGAGCTACCGTTGGCGTCTTCCTTCGGCAAATGCCGGCCAGAAGAGGGTTGGACCCCGTGATCGACTTTGCTTCACCCCAAACCCTGACAGTCGTCGACGGTCATTCTGGCATCCGCAGATCGTCTTCCTCGCACCCAGTATAACTTGACTCTCCATCTCGTTTTGCTGTATTGATCAATTCGTAGCCATGCCACATGTTTTCCCACACGAAATCGTCGAAATCGTCGTCAATTGTCTTCGTGGCAAGGAAAACCAACTGCGAAAATGTGCACTGGTATCTGTAGCGTGGGCGGGCGCCAGTCAACGCGTTTTGTTTCGGCATATTGACTTGTCTTCTTATTCGAGGATGACAAACCTCCTTCCTCATCTCATATGCTCTCCCCATCTTCCCAAACTCATCCGCTCCCTTACCATTCACCAAATGCGGATATTTGCCAACTTAGAAAACAACTACATATCACGCAAGGCCTATATGACCTGCCTTACCGCTATCCTTACCCTTCTCCCACATATAACTTCTTTGGCAGTCGACTTTGCGGATTGCATGTTGGAAGGGTGGTCCAATCAGCTTTTTCTCGACCTACTCCACAGCTTCCTACCTCTTAGACCCCTTATTACGAAGCTCGACCTTGTTCATCTCAGCTACGTGGCGGATTTCGAGCCTATCTTCACGCTTCTGAAAGGGACCAGCATCAGGAGAATCAATGTGGATAGCTACAATGTCCAGCCTGAGGATTCAGATGGCGTTGTTGAGCTCGATGATTCTGTTTTTCAGCTTCCGCTCGTCGAACACATTCGCGTTAAGATACCACTCCACGAACAACGCTTCCACTATTGGCTCTCTCAGCGACAAGCTAGCTTCCCGAACCTCAAGTGTTTCGAGATTTTCATGGCCAGTGCCGATGATATAGCACGGTGGTGCGATGTGCTCCAGAAGGGATTGCCGTCGCTGAAGGAGTGCCGGTTTGACCTCCCCTGTAGTAAGTGAATGGCCATTTCCTGCAGTTCATCACGCTGACCATCATTGCCCTAGACTTGGTCGACAACGAATGGAATGATACGGATATCCCGGAGGAAGAGGCCTACCGCGCACTCCCTCTCGGCGGCCTTCACGTTCAGCATATCCAGTTCGGCGTCGTTGGCGGTCGTTTCAAACAGAGTGATTTCCTCAAACTGGCGAGGGAACAAAAGTTTGTAGAGTGGTGGGCTTGTGTACTCTCCACCCTTGCAAGCGATAAAGCGACCATCCATTTCACGGAGCTTACATTCACGTTCACCGATCTGTTACACGAAAGAGGCATTTTGGCTGCATGGGAATCACTTGACAAGGTCCTTTCGCAGAAGTTCTTCAGTTGCGTGCAGCACGTTCACTTCGAGACCAAGGCGGGATGTATCATAACGGACACGGACATGGCAGCCAAGATACGGGTAGCAATGCCACAACTCGCCAGTAGAAATGTTCTTTGTTTCTCGTAGACATGATCAATGAAGGGCAACGGTGTATTTGTGCATTATGATGTTTGTATGCCTTGAATTTGACTAGTCTCCGTCTTGACGTTCGTGTTCAAGCCCTCCGACGCCAATCCGACGCGGTTGCCGATCTAATTTGGTCTAAGTACCTCGTGTCTATATTCTCACGGGTGCATCTTTACCACATACGGCCCACTCTACGCGATGAACAGCCGACTTGAACTCCCAGCTGAGTTATGGAGTGAGATCCTAGGCTCGGTAGGTCCCTGTGCCATCGCCTGACATGCTGTTCTTACCTATCCTTAGCCCGAACACACCCTAGAAGATCTTAAAGCCATTCGATAGGTGTGTCGCATCTGGAACAATATCATAAGCTGCATCCTTTTTAATACCCTCTACCTTCCCTGGAAACAACGAAACCGAGTCTATTCTGGACACTCGTTTCAGCCTCTCGACCAAGAACGGCTTAAAAGTTCCATCGACCTCCTCCGACATATTGCGTCTTCCCCAAATTTCGGGCGTCACTTCGAAGTCATATCTATTGACACCGACCTGTGCTCTCAAGTAAGCTGCGGCCAAATGCCACGGGAGTCGACATCGAGCTGGAAGTCGCGCATTACAGCGATCATCACGAGAAAGAGAAGGCGGGACCTATGGGCATGCATCCAGGATGTTATTCCTCATTTGACGTCGCTTCGGCGTATGGAGTACGTTTCGCTGCATTTCTTTCTAGATGTGACATTGACCTTCCTGAATCCTGCAGCATCCCTTGGTCCCACGGATTATGTCCCCAGATGGAGCCTATGATCGCTTCTCTACCGCCTCTTGCAACTTTGGCCGTCGATTCAAAGCGGCAACTTTTCCCATTCGAAGCGCTCTCGCAGTTGCGTGGTCTCACCACTCTGCAAGCAGGTTCCCTCACCAAAACCATGAACTATATCACCCCCATCATCACGAACAATCCCCAGTTGAAGAAGATTGATCTGAAATGGTGGGAAGGCGAGGTCGATTTGCGTGCCCTGTTTGCGGGTCGTCCCTTGGGCACACCAGCCTGTGTCGAATCGTTCGTGGGTTATACTCTCACCGTGTCGGACGCGACATCCAGGTTCCCCCATTTCCGGCACCTTACATCGCTACAAGTTGATGCTGAGGCCCCGGAGGCGCTGTGGGATATTCTCCGCAGAGAGACTGTACATCTTGTCCGCGTGCACATATGTTCCGTATCCATCGCATTCGTGCGATACGTGGCCTCGTATCGCGGCATCGAGCGATTGGAGCTCAAGCTTTGGGCTGTGAAATGTCCTGCGAACGTCGACTCTCTGTGGCAGGTGATTTCTTTGCATAAGGCGTCCCTCTGTCTGCTTGCATTGGGGTCGCGTATCTGCACATTGTGTACGCCGACGATTCGGCACTTGCAATGTCTACGCAGCTGAAGCGCCTGACGCTAGCAATCCCCTCTGTGTCAGACCCTCCTGATCCATCAAAGATAGATGCGGAGTTGAAGGAAGGGGAGAGGATTGTTGTACGTCTGTTTATACCTTCTAGGATCTCTTCATTCACCAATCTACCTACAGAATGAGTTCCTTGACCACCTTGAGGACTGGCCTGAGCTCGAGGCTATCATGTTAGAACATGAAGTGCATCAATATGACTCTGACCATGTCTGGAGGATTATTGAGGGCCAATCGTTTGGAGATTGTCGCCGACTCGAGATTCGTATTGACTCTTATCGGTATGAGTATAGCCAGTGGCCGCGTATTCGGCACTGCCTCAAAAGTGCATATGCGATGATGCGTCTGCATGACGGATCATTTGCGTTTCGTATAATGTCCCAGAGCGTAGGGTTCTGATATCATCGAGTGTCGAATTGATACTTACAACTCTTTCAGGGTAGCCTAGTCTAATCGCAACGTTAGCGCTCATAAAGTCTTGTTGTACAATGATACTACCAGGCTATGTTAACGGACCACCTACCGATGCTCTTTCCGTATTTGACGGCCTGCACTGTATGCATCTCCAATTGTACATTGCCTACAACGATGCGCATGGCCCGCCTTGGACCATGATTGAATGGTGGTCCTCCGCATTCCAGTTCCTGGCAGACTCGGGCGCGACTATCCATTTCACCGAGCTTACACTCGCATTCCCTTATCTTCTCCATGTTGAGGCCATCTCAAATGCGTGGAGCGCGCTCGACGGCGTGCTATCCCACAATGCCTTCAGCGGCGTGCAGAAGCTCCATTTCCAGGAGAGGGATGAAAGGACTCTGATCACCGACCTGATGCACCCCGAACTTGCAAGCTACATACGGAGGGCTATGCCGCGACTTGCGAGCCGGGGTGTCTTGTACTTTTCATAGGCTCAAATAACCCAGTTTAAACCCGCCGTACCAACCGAATTATAATACAATGGACTATGTACTCTACCCAGTATGTATACAACTATAACACTCTCCGGTGGCGGATGTTTAGACGTGTAATAGCACCCAGTGGTGCGAAGGACAATGTGGACGCCAGTGCCTTCTTGTTGTCTTGCTGGGGTGTTGCTAACGGTTGTGCTACTTCCAAAACCTCGAACGACTCGACATCGTGATTCCTCGGAGCGGATTGACTGTTCCAAGACGTGTGCATTTAAACATTCGGACCTTCTTCTCTGCGATCCTGGTGTGCGCACGAGACGGGCGAGTCAACGACTCCGGACAAGGACACGTATAAATCATACTATTTCTTCGCTCGTTCATATACCGAGAATGATCATAAATACTACAAAGCACCGAGTTGAATGGTTGCGGGTGGTGTAAGTATACGAAAGCGAGCAAGTCAAAGGTAGCTTTCCACAGCATTTAGCGCATCTGCAAGCACATCTTGCCTTCCAATCTGCCAAGCAACGTCCAACCCCTGATCCTTCAAATTTAATAAGAACGACGCTAACGTCGAGGTCTCGTAGGTGATGGACAGCTCGTTGGGTTGTATGTGGTTCTCCAGTGTCAATTTTGAGAGCCTTGACACGTTTCCCGTAACATTCCAACGCGATGCGACCACGTCATAGAGCTTGGAATTGGTGAATAAATGGTCTACTGTCATGTCGCATGTAATTGCCAGTGCGCGCAAGCCGGGGAGAGGTTGTTGAGAGGGTGTGAGTGTCAGGCCATCAAGCAGTGTTGAGACTTCGCTCAACAAAGGATATCCCGCATCACGGAGATGCAGATGGAGGGAAATGAGATTGGTCATCTGCCAAATGAATGTCATAGTTTGTGGTTCGAGGTATACAGCGGCGTTCTCGAAGGTTTTCAGATTACACTGAGAGCGATCAAGCAGGCGACGAAGAACTGTGTCGTAATTTTGGCGCGGCTGAACTGGACATGTGCTATGAGGCACCTTGTCCTCGTCAAGGATTAGATTCTCTAGATGTGGCAGCGATATATTGTCGAGGGCAAGGGAGATGCTGCATGATGGACTGAGAGTCAAGTGAGTGATGTTCTCGTGAACAAAAACGGTCCTTGGTTGACTGTCCTCCTCATCCCCTATGCAAGAAATCCCCAGACGCGCGAGGTTCTCCGCGGCGACAATAAACCGATGAAATGACGCTGCACCTGCAAACGGTCCGACGAAGGACGTCAAAGTCTGCCACTGCCCTTGTACGGATTTGAAAGCGCTGAATGGCAGATTCATCTTAAGGGAATGAAGAGACGCATGGAACACGATATCGTATGCCTCCAATTCCGGGAACGGGCCGTAGGTTCGCACCTTGAGACTTTTCAAAAGCCTCAGGTCAGCCTTGGAGAGCCCGTCGAAAAAGCACTCTGTCTCGAAACTCCCTGCGTAGATATCCAGCTCTTGCAGTCGGATAAAATGCCCAGCGAGCGCATCAATCACAGCCTCTGCGTTCTCATCTGACTTGGTGCATGTCCAAAAGGATAGCTTTACATCAAGCGGGCGTGGATTAGAAAGTACGAGATGTTGTTTAAGCACGTCGATGGAAAACTTGGAATCGTGTGCGCCCATGCCACTCCAAACAACCACGCGGGACCAGAGGGACGGGGCAGAGCGTGACAACGTGCGCCAGAACTTGCACACATGGCCGAAGCTACACGGTGGTTGTCGAGGATCTAGGGCGTGAAAAGGCGGAACATCCACGAGGGAAAAGATGTGAAGGAGGATTTCACAGGGAATGGAACGGATGGGCGCAGCAAGGGACTTGGTCTGCTCGATTTCGGCGCGTGTTGACGCGATCTCCTGGCGCTTTTGCGCTATCAGCCCTTCGAGGCATGCCAGGTCGTCTTGCATGACTTGGTGACGAGCCTCCAGTACAGCTACGCGAGCCGGTATACAGGGAATCGCGGCACTGGGTGGCGCGTGTCCCGACCGTATGACGCTGAAAACATCAATGTTCCAAGCCGACTGCGAGTCAGTGGCAAATGATGCTTCCGGTTTAAATCCGCAGCGCGAGCAGGTTGACATTTTTAGCCTTCTACAGAGTCACTCATAAAGAAACGTAGGACAGAAAATGGCGCTCACGGTGCAGGGCGTTTGGTGGCCAGGTGGTGGTCTAAGGCAGAGGCACGCGCTAGGATATGATCGGAAGAATATATCAAATTGCTCCTTTGCACCTTCGAATCCGATAACGACAGAGTGAGCAAGTAACTGTAGTTGTTAACATTACAACCAGTCTAACAACTAAGTATATGCTGGTAACATTTTCTATTGAAATGTTCACATGCGCTTCATATTGACACCATCAACCCCAATCCGTTCTCGAGCCTTCTCGCCTCTTCGAGCACGTCCACTGAATCCATTTTACAAGACTTCCAACGCCTGATCCCCCAAGTCCAAGAGGGACATCACTAACATTAACATCGCGCGTGGTGCAGAACTCGCGGAGGGTGAACGACAATCGCTGCTTCTTCGCAAATCGTACACCGCGCCTCTCCTACACCTCTCATTCCTCCGATTGCGACTCTACCGTCTCTCCGCGCTTCTTCCGCCGTTCGCTCATCATGATTCACGAGAACCTGAACGCCTGGGGATGTCTCCGCTGTCTGTTGACATCCGTCAGCTCCCCTTGAATCCGCACGTGCTATGCCGCGCTAGTCTCCTCCTGCCGACCTAGAAAATCGACTCCATTCTACATCTGGGCGAGCTCTCCACACATAGTTGTGGAGTTATTATTTGCTTCGGCGACCTTAGACTGATGATGAGCAACGTTTTCCATCAGACGGCATGGTTGCTCCCGTCCCACGGTAAGATTCTCTCAATCATTCCAAATCTTCTCCTCCAACTGCACGCTACAGGTTTTGAACTCGGCTTCGCATATAACAGCAGCGTCACGGTCGACGTCGACCCGCGCCTAGGACGACCGCTCCTTTAAACATAGGTCATCGCCCACTTCACTTCCCCGTTGACGCGATATCCATAGCGAGTACGTCTTGATCCTTCGGGAGCGAGTCATGCCGAACCTGAACCGCATCCTTCCCAACAAAGAACAGCCAATGCTGCTCTCCTACAGCTGCGTCACAAGGAGGCGTCGTCGTCGACCATTCCTTGGTAGACTGGGTGTCTGCTGGAGGGCAATAGACGATGGCAGTACCGTGCGAGAGGCAGGGGGAGGGATGCGAGTCGTTGGAGGAAGGGTGATATTCGACGAGTAGAGGGTTCACAGGAGTTGATAACATCATCCTTAAACAGGTGTAAGCTTTCGCTGAAGGGCGAGGTAGTAAAAGTGACAAACTCAATTGGTGCGCTTGTAGTTGGGCGGCAGCCTGGGAAAGGCAAGATCCAAAGCAACTTGAGATCCAAATACTCATGAGGTGTAAAACCTTTATCATGAATAACAAAGATCGTCTACGGTAGACACATCAGACGCGACGACTGGGCGAGCCAGCGATGGTCATGGTGAAAGCTCGAATCCCGGGTCTCTGATGACGATCGAAACTTAGGCGTCAAAGGCGCATGCGAATCGCATGGCAGCTGAGGGTACCGTGAGTCGTCTATCGAACGGCAATGGAGCGCAGACCAAATCGACTTGTGAGCACCGTTACAAGACTATGACTAAACAGAGTTCAGGATGTATGATTGGAAGGAGCTAAAGGACAAACTCACGCCATACTGTGGAACGACCTTGGCCTTA